>CM046068.1:3354058-3601558 GCA_025215515.1 Schistosoma japonicum
TTTATTTGGATGTTGACTATTGTCGATGGGAATAATTCTGTTGAAATGATTATCATGTTAATGTTAGTTTTCAAGATTTTACAAATGATTGACTGAAATTCTCTTCTTTCTAAACTATAGTATTATCAATTATATATTTGTTTAATTATTTATTTCAGGGATTCTTAGCACAATTGTTCATGTTCAGTAGTTTTAATTATTAGTCTCCGTGTTCTGTTCCTACCACCTTTCATTGCTGTTTAAGAAATGATTGAGTACAGTGGTAACTTTTACTGTAATTCCTGTACTGTATAATGTGACATTACTCATTCGGATCCATTATTTTTATCAGTGTCACTAAATATTCGTTATTGGTTTGGCTTAGTTGCAGCCAATAAAGATGACTAATTATGTTACATTTCCAGGTTTATAGTTGTAAGTAGTGATTTTATGATATATGTATATTTTCTGACAAGCGCTTGCAAAAGTAAATGTCTATTTATTGTATGGTCATTTATACATGAATGCTTATTCCTAATCCTATATGTATACATAATTGAGAGAATATATCTCAGTTCGGTTGATTCTAACGAATGGAAAGTTCATTTACCAGTGGTTACTTACATGAAACAGCAGACTACATTTGTAGGCAAGCAATTCAAGTATTACCTATTTAAGTGCTCTATTGAGAAACACTCTTGTAGCCTTTTACTTAGGTTCGTTCCTTTCAAAACCTTCTACTAATGCAAAACGATCAACATGTTTAGATTTAGGTAAATCCTGTTTGATGTCCCTTTGCGTTCAATTAACGTTACTTCCAAGGGATTACTGATTTACTGTGGCAACATCATGTTAGTAATACTGAGGTTTGGCATCTTGTGTTCGGTCCATCAATCAACCAATCGATCCCTGTTACCACACATGGAGCATAGACAGCAGACCAGCATTCTTCAGCCAACTCTTTCCCAGGCTCTTCTGTAAAGGTCGTCCGAAGTTTCATTCATTATCTCTATGTGTACCGAAGTTGGTCAAATTCACATTTCTTTAAACACCAGGAGTAATAGTCATTCACATTAAAAAAAAAACAGATAACGTGCCCTACACAACTACTTCATTTATCATGGTCATCACCAGACCAAAGAAGTCAATAATCATCACAATCATAATTTACCTGATTTACTTTATGCTTAAATCGATTCCCACCCCATACCCCACCCTTTGTATCTTCTTAACTTTTGTCTTCATTTTCACATTTTATTGTCAATACTACTTATATCATTGTACTATAATTATTCATCTCATAATCACAGGTACAATTTCAATGAACACTCACTTAACCCTACTATTTTACATCATTTTACACATCACTTTAATGGTCGTTCAAACATTTGTTATAATTTGCATTCACCTCAATTTATGTTTATTCTAATGACTATAATCACCTTGACAACTTCAATGGACGCATGAACCGAATGAAATTAACATCATAAACTAGTCATTTAGACATTGACAATTTCACTTTGCCAACATTGTTAAGTTGATAAACTGTAAATTTTATTTACAAGATATTTCTACTTTAAACTTGACTAGTTACATTTGATTATTAAGTCAGTTGGATAAATGAATGTAGAATCTGACAGGAAATTATGAAAAGGTACATTCTTCTTTCATAATTGTTTCATTTTAATATAAATGATAATTTGATCCAAAATTTTTTTTAATTTCATGTTTCAAATTTAAATGCCTAGTGACACCTACCTATATAAATTAAAAACATAATTTGGTTTATTTGACCTGGCAAAATTACCTGTAATTAACGTTTTATGAAACATCATGTTCATAGTGATCAGAATGAAAAGTTTTGTAGATGAAAATCTAAATTAAATTATAAAATAACTTAACAGTCATTTAGATTAAATTAATATGTGAATATATCATGAATTGTTAAAGTGTTAATGAAGGGAATAATTTCAAAAATGCACATTACAATAGATTGATTTGAATTTTGCATTTAATCATTCTATATAGATCACAATGAGATATCAAGTTTCAGATAAAGTTGAATGTGTTTTTACTTGGTACTTCTATGTTTACGTGATCGAAATCATATCAACGAATATTTATCACATCTATTTCACTGTATCTAAACCGACAATTTTATTTGTGTAGAACATAGTTTAATGAACTTAGATGCTTTCATTTCTATATAGTATCTTTTTCTTTCAAGATTATCATAGAGTATAAATGCATCGATTCTTTGATAGTTCTGATAAAACCAATGTAGCCACAGTTTTAACGCATAGTTCAAATCATTTATTTGTTAATTCCAATCAAAATTAAGAAGACAATTCTTTGAAGAAACAGATGATTAAGTAGAATACACAGATTTTTATCTTTCTTCAACATCGTCTATATGGGACAAAGTTGGCTCACTCAATGAAACATCTGGATTTAGAGTGAAATTATGTGCATAGTTTAGCTGTATAATTGTTAATTTTAGGTATTTGTTATGCTCTATCGAATCACTTTACTAGATCTTGACTTACAAATCGTTTGGCGTATTTCTTATCTCCTTAACTTTGATTGTTCTGTTATTCATACTACGAATTCCGTAGCTGTATATTAGTTTTAGATTTTTGTAAAATTGTTTTCTGAGCATTTGTTAGATAGTTTTCATGATGAATTGATAACATATAGAAATTCATTGAAAACTTCTAGATAACCATTTCAAAATCAATCCAGTTTTTTTGAATAATTATAAAACTGAATTGATATGATTATATGTTTGTGGAGATTAGTCATTTTTACTGATTGAATACGTCACAGATTTATGTTGATAGGGTACCATTAAAAACCAGGGAACACTAGGACAGCTATTTCGCCCTAATATGGAACTCCTCAGCAGTGTGTCATGAGATTCTGCCCCTGGGGCTTCCATCACAAATTGCTGGAAGTGGGAATCCTACCATTGGATGCCTACAGATTCGGTGGTGCGTAGGTTTAAATGTTCGCTAACATGAAGCCTCTGGGAGGTGGAATTTAGGGTTTGCACTGCTAAGGAGTTCCGCACTAGAACGTAACAGCTGTCCAGTCCTTTATAACACTGCTAAATTGCTGAACTTAGAGAATACGACTTTGTTGAAATAATCTTTTCTGAGATAAAAATTGTTTACAGTATCGTTCAAGGATATATGTGAAATTTATCAGGAAACTTTAACTTTTATAATTTAGAATTACATGACAATATATTTCAATTTCTTTCACTCAATAGAGCATTGTTTTCAGTTGGGACGCGGAAAAAAGAGCACATTACAGGTGTCAATATTATCAACAGGACATATATGACTTGGTAAGCATACACATGTAGTTGGGAACTTCTATCGTTCACTGTAATAATGTAAACTAAGTACACTTATCAAATGAGTGATAGTTTATGTATTTGCCTTTCTACTATCGGATGAAACTAAATGATTTTAGATGTAATCTAAGATGCTTAATTAACAGCTAAAATCAAGTTCATGTATACATGTACTAAAGGTTGACTTTAGCACTGGCTTGGATGATTTCTTCCCTCCTACTCAACATTATCAATAATATCCAAAATATTATTTGATCTGATAAACGAAGATTCAAATGATACTTGAATCATTGGTATGTTTGTTTACTCTACAGTCATGGGACAACCGGAGAACGACAGCAAGTTCTCAAACTACATAATATTAAAGCTTCCTACAAAACAACAAACACTTCTCACAATGTGAGGGAAAAAATCCCTTTCACCTCCTCACAAGACTGTACCTACAGACCACGGTTATTTCAATAATGATGCTTTTTAGATTGGAGAGTCTTCTCGAGAAATTTCAACTGTAGCAAAAGAACATCCTAGTTATACAAAAAGATCACCTATTAGTCCTGTAGAACTCAGTAAACTACCAATTAAATCAACAAAAGCAGTATATGCTATTTTAACAACCGCGAAATTCATATTTAAAATATTGACATAATTCATTAACACTTCCTCTATTTACTAACTACAATGAATCGATAAGGTGTTTTATACATTGTTAAACCTAATTGCACTAAACAGAAATGAGTGCTTCATGATATATCATGGTTAGACAGTTTCCCAAAGCAATCACACATCTAATCCATGTCAAGAAATCTCACACTAGAAACACTCAAAAGTTGACTATACCGTTTCACATTGTATTTATTTATGACTCACGTGTCCCACTACAATTATATTCACTCAAATACACACAGAGTGATCTCACCTTTGTTATTTACATTATCAGACCGGTTTTTGTGGTCAGCCCTGCAACTAATATTCCATTTGATTTGTTTCACTAAATTATTGATTTGATTTTGTTATGATGCGAGAAATTTGGTAGTTGGTTGTCCGAGTGCCAATCACTTGTGCCTAGCCGGTAATTATGCGTCTACCTTATACCCACTGAGTCCCAAGCCGAAATAAGAAGAATACAAGCCAATAGATCAACCAGACAGAAACCCTACTATATTTCAAGCGTTCCTTTATATATACATAAAATCAGACCGCACAGCGAACCAATTAGGAAAATAACATGAATACAGAACGAGGGAAATAGTAGTAGTGAATAGGAACAACTTGTACACAACTCATTGACTGTAGTACATAATAAGGCACAATATAATAACAGTAAATATACTAAACGGGAGGATAGGGTAAGAGAAACGTAACAATAATAGAAACAAAATGTTTACATTACACACAATTAGAATAATTGAAATAGTGTTCTTAAAACACAGTTCTGAGAGTTTGTTACTCATCTTTAGTGGTCCGGCATAACAGATTTCACTATTTATTCTCTGAATGAGACTACTTAAAATGAAACTTAGTAAATTTTAAGTTTTTTCTTCACATTGAGATTTTATAGACAGATCATGATTAAAATACTGTTAAACATAAACAGTATAAACAATTAATAGAAAACTTTTAAAGAAGGTTATAAACTGATATCATCTATGGTGTATGGGACCTTAAAACTATGTGTATAAATTTACATTACAAATGAAGAGGGAAAATTCAAGTATCATGTTGATAAATTAAAGAGATGAAAATGATTTGAATTAAATTAACTACAATCCGAAATCTACTCAAGTACAGAAAAAGTAGGATAAATAAAATTGTGAAGTGTTCTTTTACTTGACTGATTCATTCGCCAAGATGAAGATAATTTGGTGAAGAAAATTTTCTGTACAACAATGTTATTTACAAGAAGGTGTAATATTGTATTTACAGTGCAAACCAACAGTTAATTAAATATTTCAAGTATATAGTTTATATTACATAGTCGCTAAACGCCAATAAACATTAGAAATAGGATTTTCAAGAGATATGTGAAATTTTATTGTCTACTATTGACAGTCATATAGAAGAAACAAGCATGCTTCAAATATAATCTACACACAAGAATAGTGATAGTTATGATCATCGAGAAGTTACGAAATGCAGTCAGAAATCACTGTTGAATTAATGGATTTCGAAATGCTCTGCTATGCCTAAATTTTTATTAGAACTGATTCATTTATATTTCTGGATGAAAACTCAGGTAGAAATAGATAAAAAAAATATTTTCTAGATGTTAAGTAATAGAAAAAAATTGAATGATTTGTATTGACCTTTAAGTAATTTTGTTGGTTACTATTCTGATCTACATTCAGAAAGAATCCCATTATAACATGCTCCATAGCAGTAGTTAAACTGGTAGATACATATTTAACTAGTTCATAGATGTATTTTACCTTTGATTTATCTCACTAGGAAACAATTCATATTTCAGTCGACTGGAATGTCTTTCTCAGAAATTTCGTCAATACATTTGGCTTTAATGCTTTTTATAATTGTGCAGTTAATTAGATACATTTAATCAATCCCAGTTATATTCATGATACTTTGCGTTTACCACTACACAATAGTGCAACAGTCCCATAATATTAAAGTGGCTAATACTTATTATGAAATTCATAATATTTTATTCAAAAGCAGTATACATATACCGAAGTTCCTGTATACGTCATAATTTACATGAATCAAACAATAAGTACACAATGTGTCAGTCTATGGTTCTAATGTTGAATGATATTTAATAAATTTAACGATAAAAATTAATATTTCTGTCACCAAATCTGAGCTGTGTCATCATTAGTCTTCAGTCATTGATTACAACACTGGAGCCCCTCTCAAGCAAATATTCTGAACCTACCAACACGGATAAGACTAAAAGCCAGTAACTTCATAAACCGATGTCATATGTTAATTTGGCCACTCATAGCTTTCTTCTATCCGTCCCCAAACATCAATCCATATTTCTCATCGAGGTAAGCATTGGTTGGGCATACCCAACCACTACAGTCATTAGAGATTCACAACCATATTAAGTGACTTATCATTTTTGTCTAATATCTTGTTTCCAACATTATCATTACTTAGTAGGAGGTTCCGACCAATGCGAGCTATATTTTCGAATACATATGACATTGACGGATACCACTTAAAGTTGCAGGCTAACATAACAGTTCACCTATTAACTCTGACTCACTCATTTGTGTTCGGGTAAATGACCTTCTTACAGTACATGCACTTCTGATAGTTTTATTTGAAATGAACTAATATTAATTGCTTACTCAGACTTGGTTGTCGAAATCCTATGAACTAAATGGTTTTTTTTGCAGAGTTTCTCATTGTTCTATATTGTTAACCTTTTATTCGTTGATGTGTTAAGTATCGACTTCTAATTTGAGCTACATCTATGGACATTCACAGATTTATTTTCTAATGTAATTTTAGTTGCACTAGTTAAACAAAGTGAATGCCGTCTAAATGCGTCTCTAAGTATAACACTGTTTAGCTTTTAAAAGAAAGTGAAACCCAATTAGCTATTCATTACAGTATCATCGTGTTGATCGATCTTAACCTACTTTCAGCCTAAGTCATGTGCTCGAACGACTTGGTTTGAAATGAATATGTATTTTATACTTGTGTACTGCAAATGCTTTAGGAATTTATTAGTTAAAGCCTGTAATCTACCGTGAATTCAACATGCTCAATCACTAATTTTTCTGTGGCTCTAACACCTTTTCTTCGGTGTTTGTTTGTCGATTTCTTCAATTACTCACAATCACTAATCTTTTAGTTTGATAACTACTAACTGGTTTGAGTTGAACAACCATTGAACACTAAGAAGCACTTGATAGCTGTTTCATTCTAGTATGCGACTCTTCAGAAGTGAGGGATAGATCCCAGGACCCTGAACAATCTCCACAACTCCAAATTACAATTAACACCATCTCACTATTGATTAACTTCTCGAGGTAATTCTTGGAGTTCTGGTGAGAAGACGTAACCATGATAGTTCAACCATGTTGAAGTGTGTGGTACTTACCTACTGATGGCAATGGATGAGATTGCGCAAACGTATTTTAGATCGGCTGAACTAGAAATATATGTCGTTGAGGGCTGACTCAATGGTGTGATGGTAAAGTGTTTGTAGTGGAGCCACAGGGTTCAGGAAACGACCCCTGGTGGGGTCGCGTTTGTGTGTTTTTGAAGAATTCTATACTAAGTCGTAACAGCTATCCTAGTGATCGATGGTTTACTAATTCAAGCTAATTCGCGATATCAAATTAACATTTAACAATCTCCACAACACCCGACTACTGTTATTGCCAACCTCTTTCAAATTTCCATAATTATTATAATTTTAACACATGTCCAGTTTTTTCGTTGAGTGAAAATTTATCTTACATCTTATTCTTAAATTATATTTTATGCCCAACTGTTTTTCAATTTAAACCATTAAGTATCTCTTTTCTTTGTCACTATGATACTTAAAATCTTAGAAAACCATTAAGATGTAATCCGTTTCTATAGATTACCATTTTTTTAAACACACTTTCATTATAAATGTTTGTACAGCTTAAGTAAAGGAAACTATTGAGAAAATTTTATGTTATTCAGTTGTCATCACTTTATTATCTTCAATAAAGTAATAGACCTCTTTCATCATTTGTAACTAAGATATTTTATACTAATTTTTACATAAAACTCTATCTGAAAATAGTGTATTACTTGATTCAGTTCCATATAGACTCTATTAAATCTTTATTTCTATGTTTCTGTGACTTACCTATAACAAACTAAAGTATGTCTGATATGGTTTCATCGGTATTCTATAGTTTAAATATTCTTAGTAAAATGCTACAGGTCGAGTCAGAGAGTGTAGCGAGCTGTTATCTGAACTTGTGATTTTGAAAAGTATCCATCAAGGCACTTCACTATCCTCGCTTTAGCTTCAATTCATAACAGATTTATTCTTGGATGCAACTCTATGGTCGTCTGAATTTTCAGGAATCGATCTCCTACATTGGAGTCCACTGATTAACTTAAAAAAACCAAATGGTATGATCTTGTTTAGTGAAGATGCTGATAAAATGAGTAAGCTTTTGATAGCATTGAGCAAAAGTGCAAGTATTTGTAGAATGAGTTTCCTCCACACTAAATTCAAACTGTTGCTTCAAGAATGGTCTGCACCAACACCGTATCTAAAGCCAGTGAGTGTAGTAGGTTGAGCACTTTAACTATCACACTTATCTTAAATGTATAATCAACTCTGATTAGTTGGTGTCTGATTAAAACCACTTTTGGCCTTCGACAACTCAAGTCACCAGTGACGTAGACTAGATGTTCGTCTCGACGAAAGGATGTGTTTACGGTGCAGCAGTCCTTTCAGTTTTACTGTATGAATATGAAGCATGGCCATTAAATTTGATAGCATTCGCTCATGTTTGCCAGGATCACTGGGTATGTAATAAGAAGGTTAAACACTGGATGTTGTGGAATGAATAGTTGGTTAGGTTATAAACCTTCATTGATTAAGTTGGTTTGGGCATGTATTACGTATGCCTAATCAGTGCTTACCTTGCTGCGAAATGTTGACTGGTATTGGAGTAGGGTAAAAGAAAGCTATGAGTGGCCAAATCAAAATATGGCATCTGTTCATGAAGTTACTGACTGTTGGTCTCAGCCTTGTTGATGGATGAGGACTATTTGATTGAGGTCAGTGAGAATAGCGTGACAAACGGTTTTAGACTCTGAGTAGCATGGCTCAGAATCGTTTACATTTGCACAGATGTATCCACTCCTTGTCTTCTCTTAAATTCTGAGCTTAAAATTACTTAATACTCTTCCAAGGTACAAATTCTTCTCCGTAGATAATATTCTATTAATCCACACTTGTTTTGCTACCACTGAAGTAACGACTACTTTTACTAATTTGGTGTTCATCTTACCTGTGCTATTGAGGTGTAGCAACTTGGACCAGTGCATATATGTGCCACGTTCTATGTTGTACTTGCGTAAGTACTATTACATCATATAATCGATTTCATTTGACTGACATTCATTAGTGACGTCAATTTTAATTGTATACTAACTCTACGGATTGATTAAATAGTCATCATCGTTTTGTTTTGTAATCAATTTTTCAGATGTCATCCATCTCTTTTATCTTGGTTCCATTTCTAACTGATAAATACTTTGCTATCTTAAGTACTGTTATGTATGTGATATCATTCTCATGATTGTTTGTATCGTTTTGAATTCAACGCCAATAACTATGATATACAAGAATTTACTATTACACATAGTACTAATTATAAATGTCAGCCATTTGTAGCTAATAAGAAGCTATGAAGTGAAGTGAATTCATTATGCTGTATAAACCTCATGGTTCTCGAAGTATTCACATATTCATAAAATATTTATATCGTAGTATGTGGTTTTATTTAACTAAATTAATGCAGGGTATTTTTCAACATTTTAATTAAAACAAAATTCACTTTTGGTGAAAATTTGGTGGAGGCTATTCACATGATTGCGCATAGGTATTATATACCGAGAATGAACAGACGACGACGGGAGTTTCATGATGATAAGATTCATGGCGAGTTCAGCATACATGGGAGACAATATAAGAAGCCAGTCCATTGGAACTGAACTAAAGTGATTAGATGTAACTAGTGTTAATATCCTTGAAGTTGGTCAAATAAAGATTTGAACGAAATATGGTAGAGAATAATAACTGTAAATGACAATGGATGACATAAGTAACATGAAATAGGAAGCACAGAATAAATTATTTTCCAACATATATCTGATATTTTAATGAATAATTGAGTACTGTGACGACATTTTGATATAAATTTAATATCACCGGTTTACCTAGATTATAAGATCACTGAAGGATCAAGAGTCATCCAGAGAGCTATTTCATCCTAGTATGGAAATTCCTAGCAGTGCACATCCGCAATCCCACCAAGGAACCGAGTTCTTGACCTTCAAGCTTCCTGGGAGACAATCAACCATTAGATTACCGAATAGACTGTCTTCGATCTATCGATATTACTAACTTCCATCAAACCACGACACATTTGTGTAGCAACATTCGTTGCCACCAGTGGTTAACTGTCTCAAATTTAAAACCGTTCTATCCATTGTTCATATCTTCCTATTAGAACTATTGAAATTGTCACTTAAAATTAGCTAGCAGTGATCTGATGGTGATTTTATTTAGTTATTATGTTCGACCAGTGTCTATGTGAACCGATGACTGAATACCTATCAACACAATGATTGATTACAACGCCTGTACTAAAAGATCATGTAGTTCTAAGAAAATTCACCATCACTATTACATTACATGAGGTATTCACTGAAACGTAGTTCACATCACAGACTATCTGCACACAATTTAAAACCATAGTTATGTATATTAGAACTTGTTAGATCTATTTAGTCATGACTGCTTTAATTCACCTATTTGTTCTTGTATCATACTAACTCCATATATCTGATTTTAACTTTCCAAATGTTTCAATAATCTCTTACCTTATTACAATCTAATTCATTGTATTAAACTTACTGTTATTCTAACATACATACATTCTATGATTTTACACAGTAATACACTGTACAAAAGATAAACGGATACACATACTTCTCTATTAATAAAAATATAATGAAAGATGCTTGTAATTAGAATTCTCAAACTTCTTATCACTCGATTTAATCTATAAAGAATAAAGTTGAGACGCTTATCAAAACACAATTCAAAGTAATATGAACACTTCCTGCTGAAGATTTTATATCTCATGTATTGATGTGTATCATCATCATGTTAAAAATGCAAACATGTTGTTAATTTATATCATAGAAACATTCCAAAACTAGCACAATGTTGTTTATAGATATTGTTACTAAGACTTGACATGATATCTTGAACGTTTGTAATAGGAACATTTCATTACTAGGATTTCGTTGCTTTAAAGTTAGTTGCTTCTTCAGAAGATGAATATTACAATCAAAGTTGAGTTTAAATAGTATAGAGTGATAAAATGAAACTGACTACAAATATCTACAAAACACCTTAACTAAATCAAATATTTACTTCAATACTTGTTATCATGCGAGAGAATTTGGTGGTCGGTTGGCGGAGTGCCACTCACTTGTGCCTAGTCGGAATTGTGCGTCTGCCTTATGCCCACTCAGTCCCAAGCCGAAATAAGAAGAATGCAAGCCAATAGATCAACCAGACAGAAATCCTATTATATTTCAAGCGTTCCTTTATATGTACATAAAATCAGACCGCACAGCAAACCAATTAGGAAATCAACATTACTACAGAACAAAGGAAATAGTGGTAGTGAATAGGAACAACTTGTACACAACTAATTAACTATAGTCTATAATAAGAGACAATATAATAACAGTAAATATGCTAAACGGGAGGATAGGGTAAGAGGAACGTAACAATAATAGAAACAAAATGTTTACATTACAGATAGTAAGAATAATTGAAATGGTGTTCTTAAAACAGTTTTGAAAGTTTGTTACACTTCGTTGTGGTCCGGCATAACAATACTGTACTAGGAAGATAGAATTAACTTTAAAAATGTTATGTAGTTTCTTTATACATTCCGAACAGTCAGGTCAACATACACTTTTCAAGGTACTTCAATATAAAATGTGAAATGAATTACGATCAAATTAAATAAATGTTTAGATGATAATAATGTGATATTTAAAGAATGAAGAGCCACAGATATGCATCACATATAAGGAAGATAATTAAAATTACTGGGACAGATATAGGATTATGTGTTGGTACACATAACGATGGCTTAAACTTTCTAATGGCTATGACCTCTGTAAATTTAAGAATACGTTTGTGGTGACTCCTATACAATTCCTTAAAAGTCGTTGATAGGCCAACCATACGCTTTATATCAATTCCGTTTTGCGACAGATGAGCAATGCTTTCTACTCTTGGCCATTATCGGTCCACTTGATGTAATTTGACTTCGAAGTCATTTAGACATATGTTCTGCTACCATCGGTATCACTGTCCGATTAATTCTCTCTATGTATATGCGTCCAAACATATACGTGAACTGGAAGATCAAGTCGAATGTTAGAGAATCGTAAATATAACTAAGTAGTTTGTATGGAAACATACGTTTAAACTTTTCAGTTAAATAACTTAGTAAGTTCTTCCTGCCGCCATTTTTAACCTCCGCTTCAAGAATACATTGAAAGATTCTCCACTATGTGGTAACGTAGCAGAAATGTTTTTCTTAGAAACAAAATCTACTAGAGGTTTCTTTGTTAACTGATTCTTACACCGATTAGTAATTTTCGATGGATATACGTGTAGCATTAGCGTTTCAGTTAACTGCTCTGTCTTTTGGAATGTATCTGCTTCATAAGTATTTGACTAACCTTTCCTCATATTTCTGCTATTTAAATCTATAGACATTTAAGTACTGTCTAGTTCATGTTAGCCTTCTACAAATTGATCTTTTTATGGAGCCATCATCCCTTCGAGTTAGATGAATGAAGAAAAACGCCAACTGGTTGTCATAATAAAATGTTAGTTTGTATTGTATCAAATATGTCTGAAAAATGAGTCAAAACGAAATTTTTTGTCGCATGCTATAAGAATATAGTCTACATATCTCCAATATAATGGAACTTTATTCATAAGCTCAGTCATCATGTTCTCACCATGTGACAATTGTTTGTCACACTGATAACGGGAGAAATCTCTACAAAACCATCTCAATTAAAAATCAAATAAACCCTTGTGTTATAGAATGAACCAATATAAATGATCACGTTGTTTTCTCTATTGAAAACTAAGTTTACAGATGAGTAACATAGAATTTTTAACGTCACTTTGATTATATGAAAGTGTGTATGTGGGCAAAATGATGTACACTAAGACTTAATATTGGATAAAATCAAAACTTGATTATTGGTTAAACAATTATTCGACTGATGTTGTTAACTTCTATGTTGATGAGAAATGAGACTGAATGAGTGTAAAGTCCAAAATCTCAATTTCATAATCAATAGCTGCCACCGTGTAGCTAACTGTACTCCATCACTTCTACTCAAATTTTTATTTACCCACAAATAAAATGCTTTGATTGTTGATCTTTCTTATCAAGCACTATTACCTATCTGAAGAATTCCTGTGCTGTCAAATTCGATCTCATGTTTTGTTTCCAAAGAACACAATCCTATTGCTATTAAGTTTACTGAAGACTTTAGGTACATATTTTAAACATAGTTTTTATTCTTTTACTTTTTGGTTTAGTTGCTGGGATGTTTCTATATCTTAATGGTTTGTTTTACTTTATCACCAAATCAATACTGCCAACACCACACAAATACGCACTCACATGCAACATATACCATTATTCACTTCAAAAATCGCATACTGTTATGTCGGACCACTATAGAAGAGTGGAAAACTTCCAGAACTTTGTTTTAGGGAACTAATTCATTTATTTTGGTCGTGAGTAGTGTAAACATTACATTTCTATTATTGTTACGTTCCTCTTACCCTATCCTCCCGTTTAGTATTTTTGTAGCTATTATATATTGTCTCTTATTATGGACTACAGTTTGGCTCATCAATCGTTGTTTTTCTTCTATTCCGGCTTGGGGACTGATAGTTACGGGGCAGACGTGTCTGTACAGTGATTAGATTATCATCAAGGGCATTGTGTATTTTCACAACACATAACGGTTGACGACGGGTTTAAAGTGGATCCAACTTACGCAGTCATTGGTCATCAATCGTAAAAACATAACACATACTATGCAGAGAATCCAACGTATCACTTGACTGGACAAGTATAGAGTATGAAATCGTTTCGAACTCTATCTAAATTTGATGGGTTCGATTTTGACTATTTCATTAAGGAAATTACGATGAGTCTGTTAGATGAAACCTTTGAAATCTATTTTTAAATCAATAAGATTTATCAAGTCTAAGTTGTATTAATTAATTCTACATAGATGTTGTCCGATTCCGTTCAAACTAATCGTCCCAATATAAACAGTTTACAGTTTCTGACTTATTTTCATGATTATAAAACAATATTTCAAAGAAACAATTAGATATATCTCTGATTAATAACAAATCCATATACGCTAAGTTTTTACATCAAACTATAAACACTGTTATCAAGATCAGATTTGATAGTTTCAAATACATTGTGCAATGGGTACGTAGTTTATAGAATTGAGTAGTATCTATCTGTAATATTTTAATGAATTGAAATTTTTCACATTTCACTACTTCATATACAACACTTCTTCATAAAATATGCAACCAAATTAAATTAACACAACTTTGAATAATATAAAGGAATAAATGACAAGATTTAGTACAATCTAATTACAATGTGTGAATGTGTTGAAGTCTTGTCATTATGAGTGAAGATATTTCACAGTGAAATATGTTAGTATGTTTGCATACCTGGTAACTGTCAGTGGATATGAAAAATGTGATTAGTGAAGTGAGGAGGATGGTGATAATTTATTTGTGTGTGTTTCAACAATTGGATAGATAATTCAAGTAGAATTAACATTAATGCCTTCTTTTACAGTGGTGTTCAGTAGAATATACAATGCTCCAACTACTCGCCTTTCTTTACAGTTAGAAAAACTTTTCTGGACAATTTGAATGTTATGTCGATCTTATTGTTTTTGTAAATGGTATGTACTACTATTAGTGATCTGATTTGCGGTGTTTTTGAGCTCTATAGCTTCACTAGGAGATTGGTTTGGGTAGTTTTCATGTTCTTTATCACGAGATATTATTTCTCGAGAAGACTTATTAATGTAGAAGTCATCACAGTCCACACCATCTAACTTGTAACTTCAGTTTTGTGTAAAGTAGAATGAGGACTTTTCTTTCATTATAACCAAACAATCTCAAAGTATGCTGATTGTTTTGTAGACTGCCTATATTTGATGTTGTTTCAGAATCCTTTGCAATTCTTTAATCGTTTTATGAAGACAAGGTAAAAAACAGTTCAGGAAATTTCATTCTATTTGTTGTTAGTCATTGATAGATTGTTTCGTTTTGTACATTTTCTATAATATTCATAGGACAATTACTAAGTTGTCAATTATATGCTTTACATCTCGTTGATTATATGATGTTTATGTTTTAAGAAAAATGAATGCTAGAGTAAACTTCGCACCGACTGGATGTTACTAAATGGCAATCAATATAACGATTAGAGTGTATCAGCTTTCAACAGATGATTAAATTAAGGCTTCTGTTAGAATTTCCTGTTTACAAGGCGATCAGTAAATGGGAACTCATATCATTCGTTTGAAATGCAAATGCATTAGTCAATTTTCATCATATCTTTAACAATGACGAGTATCATCTATATATCTGAGCCAAATTCTTGATTTGATGGCGTTCATAAAAACAAATGATTCTTTTCGCGACACCAATAAATTAATAACAATCGGAAACACGGTGACGGGATACCATTTCTACTTATTTTGGCTTACTTCTATATTATGTCTTTGAAGGTATATAGAATGAAATTTGAGAATAGTTTTAGGGAATTCATGATTAAACTGATGCTTACGGAACATCAGCTAAATAATGTATAATCATTTTCTGATAAGACTAATAATAAAGTCTAGACATACATCAATTGGAATACTGGTTTATGAAGATATAACATCATGGCTTGATAATACCTTCATTATCTCCGACTATCAATTACTAAATTTCTTATTTGATATAATATTTATCTTTGATAACATTGTACAGATCTTCTTACAGTGATTTAAGTATACCACATAGATACTTAGATAATTCATACGTTGGAGAGGCGAATACTGTTAGATTAATTATTAGTTTCAGTAGGATACTTGACCTAATAGAAAAGAAAGGTTTATTATTAATCCTACTTGAATTATCTATCCAATTGTTGAAACACACACAAATAAATTATCACCATCCTCCTCACTTCACTAATCACATTTTTCATATCCACTGACAGTTATCAAGCATGCAAACATACTAACATATTTCACTGTGAAATATTTTCACTCATAATGACAAGACTTCAACATATTCACACATTGTAATTAGATTGTACTAAATCTTGTCATTTATTCCTTTATATTATTCAAAGTTGTGTTAATTTAATTTGGTTGCATATTTTATGAAGAAGTGTTGTATATGAAGTTGTGAAATGTGAAAAATTTCATTTCATTGAAATATTAACAGATGCTTACTACTTCTTCAAGTTATATGTTAGTTAAGTTTTCCTACAGTTCATTGATTATTAACGAATATTATCATTTCTATTAAAGTGATATGTCAATCATTCATTCTTTTTTATTTACCTTCTTTTATAGAAAAATTAAATTATCTACATAAAACACGAACAAATAATAAACCACAATCTCTCTTTCAGACAGTTCATGTAAAGTTTCTCTTTTATTTCATTTAAAAATGAAACTTCCGTCTATTTACATTTTACAATTACACAGAATAGTGATGAATAATTGTTGTTGTTTCTTTTTTTTAATTTTTTTATTTATTAAAATAAATAATCAACTTTATCGTCACGTAAATCACTACTCATTTCAGTTTCTTTTTTTTATTTTCTTATCTCTTTTTTTTAAAAACTAAGAAAAAATTGATTGATAAAAGTTATTTCTATCAATCACTAATTACTTACTTACACTCGTTACCCATCTCGGAGGAGCATAGGCCGCTCACCAGTATTCTACATTCAACTCTGTCCTGAGCAATCCTACCCAGCTGTCTCCAGTTACTGTTTATCCTTTTAATGTCTGCTTCCAACTCTCGACACAGTGTGTTCTTTGACCTTCCTGTTTTCTGTTGTCCAACAGGATTCCAAGTTAGTGCTTGTTTCGTGATGTAGTCAGATAATTTTTTCAATGTATATCCTATTCATTTCCAACATCGTTTCCTGATTTCCTCTTCAGCTGGATGTTGGTTTGTTCTTTCCCATGGTAGGCTGTTATTGATGCTTTCCGGCCAACAGACATTTAGTATCTTGCATAGACAGTTATTTATAAATACTTGTACCCTCCTGAAAATGTTCGAAGTAGTTCTCCACGTTTCAGCTCCATGTAGAAGAACTGTTTTGACTTTCGAATTGAAGAGTTAACTTTGAGTTTGGTAGACAGTTGTTTGGAGTCCCATATATTTTTCAGCTGCTTGATTGATTCTCTTGCTTTGCCAATACGTGCCCGCACATCTGCATCGGATCCTCCTTGTTCATTGATGATGCTCTCCAGGTACGTGAAGTTATCCACTTCTTCTAGAGTTTCGCCATCAAGTTCAATTGGGTCGGTGCTCTCTGTGTCGAATTTGAGGATCTTGCTCTTTTTCTTATGCATGTTCAGGCCTACTGATGCTGAGGTTGCTGTTACGTTGGTTGTATTCACTTGCATTTGTTGGTGTGTATGGGCTAGAAGAGCAAGATCATTCGCGAAGTCCAAATCATTGATTCGCATCCTACATGTCCATTGAATTTTATGCTTCCCCTCAGATGTAGAGGTTTTCATGATTCAATCAACCACTAGAAGGAAGAAGAAAGGCGAGATCAGATAGCCTTGTCTAACACCAGTCCTCATTGGGAATGCATCTATCAACTGTCCTCCATCCACGATTTTGCACTGTAATCAATCACTAAGAGTAAGCAAACACATTGATGAATTTATTCTGGCCTCCTGTATACTCTATAAATAAATAAATATTATTAAACAAAAATATCTATTCATCGTTAATATGATATTAACAAGCACAATATAATAACATCAGGTGCATGGTAAGTGTAAAGAAATGTATATACTCAATAAAATTCAATTCAACTAAATAACATGGTTTAGAAGATCTAAAATGAGTGATGCATATATTTCTAAAATTTCAACGAGTATAAATTAAAATTTCTGAATTCAACTTTTTTTCACTCTCAAAGGGATTCTCTACAAACAAACTAACGGAGTGGCAATGGGCTTCCGCGTTTCACCAATTGTAGCAAACCTCTTTATGGCCCATATTGAATCTCTTATTTTCAATAATATCACCAAACCACGAGTCAGGCTCAGATATGTAGATAACACTTTTGTCATTATTAAAAAGATTTTTGTGAAAACTTTCTCAAGACGAATTAACACTGTATCTCAGCATATCGAATTCACTTTAGAAAGTGAAGATGAACACAATCAGTTACCATTTTTAGACTGCCTAGTTAAAAGAAATTTAAATGGAACTCTTAATCTGAGAATTTATCGCAAACCCACACACTCAAATCGATACATCGATTTCAATTCAGCACATCCATTCAGTGTAAAAATATCCCTGGCTGTAAACTTATTCAGAGGAGCCAATAAACTCATTACATCAGAAGATAACAAGAGATCTGAATACAAAAATATAATCAACATCTTACAAGTTAATAATTTTCCAATGAATATTATTAAAAATTTGCAAAAACAAAACGATTTGTTTCTAACTAATAGTAAATCAATTAAAACATCATGGATTGGTACAACAATACTACCTTACCGCTATGACATAACAGATGAATTACAAAGAATTCTAAAACAACATGGAATCCAAACATTTTACAAGAGTACCGACACTCTTTGAAGTGCATTAGATAAAATAAAGGACAAGATCCTCTTCACCTCTACACAGAATTGTGTCTACAGGCTAGGTTGTGTTGACTGTGATGCTTTCTCCACTAAACGACCTCCTATTAATCCAGTTGAACTTGAAAAATTACAAATTAAATCAGCAATAGTAGTAAGTGTTATCTACCACAACCATAAAATTGATATTAAAAATATCCAAATTATTCAAAGAAGTTTTTCCAATTATAAGGATAAACGAATATCTGAAGCACTTCTTATTTTGTAAAATCCAGCTGCACTTAACAAAAGGGGAGGCCTTTCTATACAACCAACAAGGATTTTCTATCCAACCGATTACAATTAAATTACATCAAATTTCATTACACATGAATATACATACAATTTTATTCTCAAATATTCACATAATTTCCTTTCACATCACACTAACATATGGATGCATACATGTCTCACTTCAAACCACATTGACCCAAATGACTTGACATGACACGATCAAAAGTTGCATTTTGATTGTACGAACTTATTTTGATTCTAATTTGTTCCATTGTATTATTTAACCTTGTATTAATTCAATTCGGTTATTCATTTCTCTGAAGAAGCGACTAGCACTAAGCCACGAAACGTCAGAGATTTTGATTTCTACTCAATGGAATTTTACAAATAGGTGTATCACTCATTTTATAAACAACTTATCCAATACTCAATTCATTTGAAATTATTAAAGTTAACTTTAGTAATGAGATATATAGTTTAGATGATTTACTTTTGTAACCAAATAGGTTATCTTTACAAAATAATATGACACTTCATGCCCCACCACCACCACCCATCACTAGATCTCATCGATACTTAACCAACATTAATCTGTGTTTTTAAGTTGGATTGTGACTGGCAAGTGGTATCTATGACACGCGTTTCGTCCTATTTGGGACTCATCGGCTGGATGTACCTGCATCCCAATGTTGATGTTCACACTGGGATTCGAACTCAGTCCGCTTCGTGTCAAACGCCACCGCGTTCACCACTAGCCTACTGTGTCCAGACAGTCACACTTGTGCAACGGGTACATATGCAATTTAGAATAGGCTTGTATCATCCCGTTGATTTGTAATGGACTGAAACTGGTCAGCCTCTGTTGCCATGTGTGCATCCTGAGCGGATTGCCTCTATATAGCGGTAGTACACAAATTATGTTTAAGTTGGATTTTGACTGGCAAGTGGAATACAGCACGCGCGTTTCTTCCTATTTGGGACACTCAGGATGCATACGTGGCAACAGAGGCTGACCAGTTTTAGTCCATTACAAATCAACGGGATGATACAAGCCTATTCTAAGTTAATTTGTGTTGATTACAAACAATTGAATTTCATGATTCCATTAGTTAAAGTATTTAATATAAGTGATTTGAGTGTTGAGTATTAGCCAATTATGAAGTTAACTTGTGATTATTGTACAGTGGATGAATCATCGCTAATGTTGAACGATTGCAGTGTACTTTGTTAGCTGACTGATATAGCAGTGAATATGTTTCTAAATACAAATAGAATGGTTTGGAATGTTTATTCTACTAAACCATAAAGTCTCAGAAAAAGTATACAAGAAGGAGAAACCACGATGTAATGAAGTACAAGAAGCATATACAAATTGTTTCGATTACACTAAACAAAATGGTAGAGTTGTTAGTAAGTGATGAAGCCAATTATAGAGTATCTGTATTATTAATGATAATAATAAAAATGATGATTAAAGGGGATATAGTAACATATTATCATTGTTATATCACAAATTGTTCTCTAATAAACAAAGATTAACAACCAGGAAGTACTACATAGACCTCTCATGTATGTAAAGGACTATCCAGCAGTTTACCTTCATTTGCAAACGGGGGTTTAAGGCAGGAGTTCAGAGCTTCCTAGTTAGTACTTATCATTCAGTCCACTAACCCACTATTTTATGTTTTGCATTTTTAATTTCGATCAATTCAACGATCTTTCTGACACCCAATATTAGTAATTAGCTAACTACATACTCATTTCGTGTAGTGATTCCTAAAATTCTAAGAGAAGACGTGACCGAATGGAAGTTCAATGAAGTTAGGCGTAGTACAAATATTACCAATATCAACAAATAAGCCTTCATGTCACAAAATGACCAAAGTTAGGAATACAAACTAATCTATGCCATCCAAGTAGCACAAATATTAGATTCCCTCACTGATAGCTTCTGATAATTGGTTTCGACCACGGTGTGGACACAAATACTCTCCACTGATAATTACCATACTGAAGAGGAAAATCGGCCCAGTGCTTGCTAGTTTTGAATGGTTGTCTGACTGAAGCTAAATCGTTATACGAAATTATAAATTCAACATTCCCTACGAAGCCCGACCAAAATACCATTGTCATGGGAGAAATAAGTAACTATTTATAAGTGGGATGAAGAATGTTTGTAAACGTCATGGACAGAGTAAACAAAACTAGATTTTTAAACATTTTGATAAAACGGTATTCTGGAAAGTGTAGCAGGAAATCTATCATAACGGCAATCCTCGGTGAATCAAATGTCTATTTTGTATACATGTAGATAAAACGGCTAGCTGAGGATTTTACTCATCATGGAAATCCGCCTACTTTCATATTTTTCACCTGAGAAGTAGTATCGGAGTTCATAATGTTATCTTTAACCAGTGAATATCCTTCTATGATACGGATAGGTAAGTTAGGATTACATAACATCAATTCACTTGACTAAGTCAGAGCAGCGCTATTCTAAGCGCTATCATGTCATTTGAATATAAGTCCGGCAAAATTATTCGTTTGAAGAGAAATGGGTTTCTTAAGAATGTCATGACCATCTGGCTATTCTCGATAACAAGGTAATTGCCTTATACCATATCCCTTTTATCGGTAAAAGTGGTTGGGATGTGTAATATGTGTGTTCACCTTCCATGTATGTCATTGCAGGCTGTTGTGTGGTTCAGGTGTAAGTCGTGTTAAAAGTAGTGGCAACGAAAGTAAAATGAAGAATCAGTCTATGAAGTCATTGACTGTTAATGTGAACCGTATCGGTAGATGTGAACTGCGTGGTTAGGGTGAGCGCAATATTCGTGATCAGCGATTGAATATGTTGAGTGACTTGGTTGTGAATCAGTCACAGTGGCTCAGATGCATTTACTCGTTTTCTTCCTCCAGATCCCAAACTCCACTATTCTTTCAAACGCTTCTTTCACTTGCTATTATTGAATTGTATCGTGGTATTCATTAATACTGTTAATTTGGTGACATCGCGTGGTCTGTCATTTTAGATTGACGCAAATATATGTCAGTTTGTATATAACTAACTAACAGTATCTCATATATTTTCTATAGATGTATATTCGGAGCCAAACAACCACGGATTATGTTGGTGATTTTGTTCTACTATATTCATAAATGAATAACCTACATGTTATAAAAGTCATTATTTTTTGAAGTGAAGCGGACTAATTAATAAGACTGCAAATCATCCATCTAAAAATGTTTTATTATTTGTATTCATCATAGAATGATGTTGGTTGGGTATCACAGAAAAACATTGGAATCTGACAATGAAACACTGACCCAGTGATGCTGATGGTTACATGTTCTCTGCGAACTCTGAAGGAACAACGTTCGGCTTCCTGGTGGAATGATGTGTCCGCTCTGCTAAATAGTTTTTCATTGGAATGAAATAGCCGTTCAGTGCTCCTTGTTTTTCAGTGACACCCACCCGAGATCAATCTGTGACGAACACAAACGTCTTAACTGAATACCTATCTCCACAAAACCACCTCACTTAAATTATTTTATACCTTAATTAAATAAAAACGTTCTCACCCCATTTAAGATACTTTATTTGAATATACTAAGCAGAATTGGACAAACTGGCTAATTTTACTAATTACATAATATTTCTTAACAATTAAGTGCATGCTTGAGTTAATTTATGAAGAGTTCGATTCTACTCTTTGTAATAAAACGTAATTATAATTTCAGGGTAGCATAAAATGACTTACATTCAGCCATATACCTACCTATATTTATATGTGAACTATTTATCAGATTGGATATTGTCTTCTTTTTAATTCATTTATATTTTCATTCATTAGCTTTACTTAGAACTATCAATCACAAACTGGAATGATTTACGTTAATGACATTGTTTCTATTCTAGAAGAAACCTGTAATCATATTTCAGTGGTAATCATTAAAGTTCTTACCAATACGAAATGAAGTGAATCAATATAGATTCAGATATTAAGTACAAAGTACGCTGTAACTCAGCTAAAGTAAATATTTAAAGGTCATAATTTTCTATAACATGAATTTCAATTTAATGAAATAAAAGATTGACTTACTTCAAAATCAGGAAACATTTGAGTTCCTATTGTTTATTTTATGAATATTGTATAAAGATAAGTGGAGTGATATCATTTTCATACTCTTGCATGCAATACAATCATTCTTATATTGAAACTATTGAAGAATTACTTTTAAAAGTAAATTAAAAATTTTGAGGATAAATGGAAACAAATAAAATTATTCATATTCGTCATCGATTGATGTTGATTGGGTGACCCTGAAAACAATGGAGCAATGGACAGCTGTTTCGCCCGAGAGTAGGACTCCTCGACAGTACACACCCACTGTTATTTCAAGGAATCTAACTCGGAGGCTTTAGGTTTCATGCAGAACGCTTAAGAATATCCACCACTGAGTGGGTGTTCAGTAGTAGAATTCCCACCTACATGAATTTGTGATATAGTGCAACGATCAAATAGTGGCATTAGCAAACCAGACGTTGAAGTGTTCAAACAATATAATTTTTGTGTTGTTAATGCTTGAGAATTATCAAAAATAAATTCTAGTTGAAATTAGATAACGTTATACTTAGAACTACATGTTTTGCTGCAAACTTAGTGCTCCTAAACTACCGGAAAAGGATAAAATGGTTTGTAGCCTCAGCTGACATTTCTTTGTAATGTAATGTGTTTCAACTTCATTATTAAAATATTGCCTTATTCAACACTTGCTTAACTCTGCGAATTATAACTTCTGATGTTAATTTTTGAGGACCAAACTACAGGTAGATTTCATTTCTGGTAGTTATTAAACTAATGAAAGTTGAAAAATATAGTCCATCGAACTTTTTCTCTGTGACTGAATAGAATTGTGTTCTCGTTCCATTCTTGCTTACGAATGAAAACTGCTGAAAATCGAACATAGAAGTGAAGGAGACGGTTGTACAGTATATCACGGAATTCAGTGGTTTTCAATATATCAGTGCTTGATACACTGAGAAAACGAAATGGAAATTGCCAAGTTTCGAGAAATGTCATTACTTTACATTAATCCTGTCGGAATAATGAGCAGTAAAATTATTCACATAAGCAAATGAACCGTCTAGGAGTCCTCTGTTTAGTTTATTTCAGATACTGATAAATACACATTGCCTTAAGGCATTATTCACTAATAGTATGCATTTTTGTTGATCAGTCACTGTGTAGTAGCCGATTTCATATTCGCCAAGTGCTTTATAGTGCTTATTGAATTTTACCGATCGAGTCGTATTGTGTTCATTATTCTAAGTAACTAGACAACAATGATAGTAAGAGGGAAGGTGGTTGGGGAGGGGGGATAGCTAGCAAGAAATCCTGGATATAGGTTTCGTTCTATTTGGCAGTCGTCAGTAATCTGTACCTGTAGGAAGTTAGTCACAGCTCGAATAACTCGGTGATAATAGCCTCCAATTATGAAACTTAGTTACACTGAAGCAAAGTTTTAACGAAAAATTACAGGTATGTCTCTACGACGAGTGCGTAATAGAACGAAACTGAGGTTCAGGACTTTTTGCCGATTACCCATCTCCCAAACCACCTTACTTTACTAGTTTTCGTAATCAGTCTGATTTATCTTTGTGTAGCTGTTATTTAATGGGTTAAGAGTGTTTATCTTTAGCCGAAATCGAAAATTCGTCACGTGAAAAATTAGCTTACAAATGGAGAGATCTTTATAACCCACCTATTAAAGCATATAAGAGGTCATTAAGTATTCTAATAAAACACTGATCAATATGACCATTTTTTAAGACTTCTGGAAAAACTTCTATGATTATTGTATTACTAGTTGTCTTATAATTAACTGATGCACTATAGTTCCATGATATATACTGGAAATCTCAAAGACTACCTCTTAAAACCCATCTAAAAATTTTATAGATTGATGCCTTTTCATAACTGAATCCTGTTTTCCTACTTATTAGGCTTAAACTGAAGACTAAACACAAAAATCAACATTTAATATAAAAAAGTATATGATTTTCAATTTATCAAAATACAGAATAATGTTGATTCTGTAAGTTAGAGTTGAGTATTATAATATTGTTTAATAAATGCCTTTAGAATGAGCCAATCTAATCAGTGTAATGTACAAGCTTTGTATTCGAAATCACTGTTGATTTACTTAAGAGTTAATTTAACTGTTGAGTAAATTATGTTTGAAAATTGAAGGGCTTTTATCAATACTATACTTAACAAATAATGTATTCAGTAATATATACAGATATAGATAGCTTATTTAAGTTAAACTAGGCATTTTTACATGAAGTTTGAGTATATGATTAATTCACTGTCGTGATATATCATGGTTACAAATAGTAAATTTTCTGATGCAACATAAATAATAAAAATACAGGACTTATTAAACTATCATACTATACTAAGTGTAATGAATTCAAATTCATCACTAACATTCTATTGATATCGGTAAGATCAACTCTGAATGAATATCAAGATATATTAACTTAAACTCTCGGCATTACTCTTACAATGAGCGATCACCAAGTAAAACACATATAAACTTCTACGATATTCAATGAGTTTTCAATTAATCAATGCCTCTTACCCCATGTGGAGCATTTACCACAGACAAGCATTCTCTAACCAACTCTGTCTTGGGCTTTCCTTTCCAGCTCTTCCTAAGTGCTTTTCATTTTCGCCACGACTGTGTCCAATTTCCATATCGATGTGTTCTTGGGTCTTCCTTATTTCCTTTGGCCATCAGGATTCCAAGTTAGTGCTTATCTTGTGACACAGTTTAATGATTTTCTCAATTTGTGTTCTATCCACATCCAGTGTCTTTTCCTAATTTTTTTCTTAACTGGATTTTGGTTGGTTTGTTCTCTGTCATAGGAGGTTGTTGTTGATGATATCTGGCCAATGTGTCCAAAGTATCTTGCACAAACAGTTATTTATAAATACTTGTATCTTTTGAATGATACTTTTCATAGTTCTCCAAGTTTCAGCTCCATACAACAGAACTGTTTTCACATTTGTAATGAAAATGTTGACTTTAATGTTGACTGACAGTTGGTTTAAGTTCCAGATGTTTTTAAGTTGTAGAAATGCTGCTCTTGCCTTTTGGACTCGCGCCTTCACACATGCATCAAACCCTCCTTGTTTATCGATGATGCCGTCCAAATATGTCAAGGTTTCTACATCTTCCAGAATTTCTCTGTCAAGTGTTTGTTGTTTTGTATTCGAGGATCATGCTTTTCCCTTTGTGTATGTTGAGGCCTACTGCTACCAAGGCTGCTGCTACCTTGTCCGTCTTCATCTGCATTTGTTGCTGTGTGTGAGATAGTAAAGCTAAATCATCTGCAAAGTCTAAGTCATCTAGTTGCATCAATGTTGTCCACTGTATTCCGAGATCACCTTGAGATGTTGTGGTCTTCATTATCTAGTCAACTATCAGCAGGAAGAGGAAGGGCGACAGTAAGCTTCCTTGTCTAACACCGGTCTTCATTTCGAATTAATTCGTGAATTGACCTCCATGCAGGATTTTACAATGTAGTCCGTCATAGGAGTTCCATATGATGCTGACTAACTTCTCAGGTACGCCATAATGTCGTAGAAGGCTCCATAATATTCTCCTATCCACGCTGTCAAATGCTTTTTCGTAATCGAGGAAGTTAATGTAAAGGGGTGAATTCCATTCAACCGACTGCTCAACAATCAACAGTAGGGTAGCGATTTGGTCGACACACAATTGGTTCTTACAAAATGTGGTCTGCTGGTCTCGAAGTTAAGCGTTGACTGGGTCTTTAATTTGGTTCAATGACACTCTGTTGAAGACTTTTCCTGGTATTTAAAGAAAAGTGAAGACTCTGCAAATTTTTCACTTGCTAAGATATCCTTTCTTTGGTAGCTTGATGAGGTATCCTTCTTTCTCGTCTGCTGGCACTTGTTCTTCCTGCCAAATCTTTCTGAAGAGAATGTGGAGTATCTTTGCTGATACTTCTTTATCTAACTTCTGTGCGTCGCTCCGCTAGTTCGTTATCTGGCCCTACCGATTCGCCAAACTTGATTTATCGAGTGGCCATTTTGATTTCATCGAATCTTGGTGGGTTGGTATTTATGTGGAAGTCTGTAGTGGCTTGTTCGATGATTATGGGTTTAGTGGGTCTGGTCTATTCAAGTTTTCTTCGAAGTGCTCTACCCACCCTGTTTTGTTGTTCATGCACTTCAGTGATTGGTTTGCCAGCCTTGTTCTTGATTGACCGTTCTGGCTTACTGAATTTTCCAGCTAGCTTCTTCGTTTAATCGTATAGGTGCCTCATGTTTCCTTCTCTTGCAGATTTTTCCGCCGTCATTGCTAGGTCCTCAAAATATTTTCGTTTATCGGAGCTAATGCTCCGCTTCACTTGCTTGTTTACTTCTGTGTATTGACCCGTGTATTGGCTATCTCTGTTCTTGTCGGGCTGTTATTAATTGACATCTTTCAGCTCCTTCTTTCTTGGATCTTGTCCAGAGTACCGACAGAAATCCATTCTTTATGGTGTTGCTCCTTTCGACCCAAAACCCCCTGATATGTTGAAATTATTGTTTCCTTAATCTATTACCAGTTGTCCTCCATATTAATTCCACATTTTTCTAGTAGATTGTGAAACACCTGGAACTTGTTGTTGAGAATTATTTTGAATTTTTCGGGTTTATTAGCATCCCGGATAAAGGTTATGTTAAACTTTAGTAATACTGCCGCTCCAGTTGTCCAGTGTTTCTTCAGCTTCATTTTGGCCACCATCGGATGGTGATCTGAAGCTATGTCAGCTCCTCTTCTTGCTCATACATCTTCCATGGTTCTTCTAAACTTTTATTGATGCAGATATGTTCGATTTGGTTCTCCGTATTATAGTCTGGTAAAAACCAAGTAGCTTTGTGTATGCATTTGTGGGAGAATATGGTACCACCTATAATAATTTTTTGAAGGCACATAGGTTCACAACCCTCTCTTCATTTTGGTTCCCTTCTCCCAATCCATGTCGTCCCATGATATCTTCATATCCAGTGTTATCCATTCCAACCATGGCGTTTAGGTTTACCATTAGAATAATCATGTCCTTGGCTGAGCATTTATTGATGGTTGACTGCAGCCTTGCATAGAACTGGTCTTTGTGGTTTTCTTGGCTGTTGTTGATGGGTGCGTAGCATTGGATGACATTCACTATAATCCCCAACTTCGTTGTCTTGAATGATGCTTTGATGATCCTAGGTCCATGAGGTTACCATCTATAAGAGCCTTCCATGGTTCTTGGGACAACATCAGTACCACTCCTTGTGTGTGTGAGGCGTTTCCTTCTTTGTGACCGAGTAATAAAGCACTTCTTCTGATGATAATATTTGTTGTTTATCTTGTGACCAATGGCTTTTACTGATTCCAAGTAACTTTAGGTTGTATCTCTACATTTCTTCAGCTATTTGCATGGTTTAACCTGTCTTCCACATTGTGCGGGGATTCCATGTACATATATTAAGGGTTGTTCTAGTTGTCAGAAGTGGCATCGGCCTCGTGACTTCCGGAGAAGGTCGGCCTTCACTATGAGGCGTCATAACTCCTCGTATTGAACACCTTCCATCACCCAGGGCAGAGTTAAAGTGATTATAAAGGTTTTTACTGATTAGCGTTTTTTTAGAAAGGTTGTTGTTTTACGGAATGGGGTCGCTAACATCTGAGTACTATGGTGTTAATCACTCCACCTCCTGAAAAACCAGTTTGATTAAAAGTACCCTCATATTGTAGCATATATTGATAATTATCTGTAAATTAACTATTTAACTGGTATTCTTTTAATAAAATGACATCAAAGTGAAATGGTTAGAAAACATGTTGGTTTATGTGTTATTACAGTCGACCTATGAAAGCTTCAAAAGCTTTACATTTAAAGGTGAAACTCTGGACTATTATACATTTCTTATCGAAGATAAATTAACTATTTCAATTCATTTTAATTGATTCGTGATATTTACTAATTTACATTGAATGTCTCTTTGATATTCTTATCATAATCAAAAATTATTATTCATTGCATAATTGTTTAATATTCATTATTAACAATCATTACAATTGATTAGTATAAATCTTTTTTCTAATAATAATAATCAGTAGAAAAATAAACAAACCAAAGAATTGTTTAAAAATTCCCATGTTTATCAAAAACAAAGACGTTTGAACGAAGAATATTCTTTTCGATAAATGCTCATCAGGTTCTACATTTATTAGTTCAAAATTATTAGTCACAAAAATAGCCAGTTCTGAGGCAGGTAAAACATTATTTAGATATCAAGAAGAATTGGTTAATTAGAATTGGTTAGAATTGGTCTAATTAGACCAATTCTAATTAACCAATTCTTCTTGATATCTAAATAATGTTTTACCTGCCTCAGAACTGGCTATTTTTGTGACTAATAATTTTGAACTAATAAATGTAGAACCTGATGAGCATTTATCGAAAAGAATATTCTTCGTTCAAACGTCTTTGTTTTTGATAAACCAAAGAATATCATATTTACTTAGACTAATGTTATGCAATAACGTGATTAACAACAACAACAACAACAACAAAAAGGCAAAACATATTTATAATAGAGACGAAATTTTTCTGAAAATTTTAGAAAAACAGAAAATAATCAATTGTTTTTTGATAAGAGAAATGATATTTCTCTTGTTTAACTGGTTGTAGTCAAAACGATTACCTAATGGAATCCTAACTGTTATCTATCTATCTATTTATCTATCTATCTATCTCTCTATCTAACTATCTATCTGTCGATCTATCTATCTATCTGAATATATATATATATATATATTCTGTTTATTCTGTTATGATTAATAATGATTAACAATGTAGTGTTTTACTTTGCTGTTGATTATTTTATGTTCTTATTGTTTACTTTTCATCTATTTTATTCCTAGGTATAACTGGTTGTAATTGATCGACTGATTAAATGACTATCTGATGATGGTGATGATGACGATAGTAATAATAACAATAATAAATTTTAGATCATTGTAATAAATCTTATCAATGTACAATACAGTTAATTTTTATTATTCAATAAAAGAAAAGAAAAGAAAAAAAATATATTTTGCATATTTACATAATGTTTTCTATATTGTAAGCAAGAAAAGAGAAAAGATATAATCTAATGAAACATTTCTATACATCTATGTAATACAACTTGATTGAATAGAATTATACTTCAATGTTTGATGATCTTCTTCATTTATTTGTACGAAAGAATAATGATGAGTTTGTTGTGGATAATGATCATTTTGATATCGTTGTATTACATCATTATATGATTGTATAGTTGATGGTGGATAACTTATACTAGGATTATTTTGTGTTAATGGTTGTTGTATAGTTGAATTATGATAATCATTAATTCTTATTGTAACTGGTTGTTTTATTAATGATTTATTATTATTATTATTTAAACATGATGAATTCATAAAATGACAACATGATTGAAACCAATGTTTTACTTGTGCACGAAATTGTGGACCACTTAAACAGTATAGTAAAAAATGTACAGCAAAATTAGTATACCATAGAACATAAACAAATCTTTCAATACCAAATACTAATACACCACGAATTACTTCATCTTTTTCAATCCATGTATTTAAGTCAAATGCAAAATAGATAACATCATAAACAAGTAATGGGCATACACTTATCATAAAAAACATATTAATAGCTAATAACATAGCTGTTAATGATGATGATCTATTTATATTTGAACGACCTTTAATAGAATTTTTAACACAATGTTTTAATGCATTCGATTTGTAACGTTTTTGAGGATATTGTATACTATTCATATTTGTTGCAAAGTTATCATTTATAATCGAGTCATATGTCAATTTATCTGGTGCTGAATTCGATGGATTTTTTACTGTTGAATGTATTTCTGACTGCTGTTGTTGTTGTTGCAATGATGTATGATTTAATATTAAGCGATTGTTTTGTCGCCTCTTATTAAAATTATTCATTCGTTTCAATTGGATCGCAATTAATCCATTTGCTACTAACATAAATAAACATGGAATTACACAAACTAATAATAAATCAATATATGGAAATATAGTTTGTGTAAAATAACTTGGTGTACATTTATAATAAGTTGTATTAATTGATGCATTCACTGAATCAATGTTATAATTCATTGTCCAAAAGAAATGTGAATCAAAACTGAATAGTATAATAGTAAGACTGAATATAGTTAACCATGCATTACGTGTTGTACATACACGTTTAGCATTAAATGGTTGAACAACCCATATTGCTCTATCTACAGTTACAGAAACTAATAACCATACACTTAAATATGCTAATGTATAACTTAAATATGGTGTTAATATACATGAGATTAATGAGAAATGTCGTATATCACTTGGAAATAAAAATGTATAATTAATAATTGTTACTAATAAACCAGTTAATAAATAAAATATATCAACAATAGCTAATACACTTAAATAAATTAATGTACTAGATTGTTGTAAACGTTTCGATTGTAGAATAATAACTGTTAATCCATTGCCAAATAATCCAAATATAAAGATAATTAAAAAGAATGGAATACAAATATTTTTAATTAGAATAACTAAAGTTGGAAGATTTGTTGTTGATATTGTATGATTAGCTTCCATTAAACTGTTTTCAATAGGTTAAATTGATTAAAAACAAATGAATCTGAAAGAGAAAAATAAAACAACTAAAGATAAAATGGTAGGTTATGATAAGTTTTAGTAAAATAATATTGACATAGTATTATTTCATGGTATTCTGAATTAAAACTGTATTAGTTAACCTAATAAGAAATCATCATTTACATTAGTTGACACAGGAAAACATGCGAAGCAAAGATTCTTCTCAAGTATGACTTGAATTGAATGGTGGTTATCAAGTGAAATCCAGGACGAGAGTCTTGTCCTATTTAGGATACATCAGTTGGATAAACCTACATCCCATTTTTGATGTTTTTGTCGGGAATCGAACTTAGTTTGTCTAATATTAAACACCCATTATTCTAGCTCATCCAAATTAAGCATTTTTCTCATGTAGTTATCAATTATTTTTATTGAGATTTATCCAGAAAATGTGATGAATGAAAGTACAAATCATGTTAGATAGTTATCCAATGAATTAATTACTTGAGGATTTACGTGTATCATGAAATCAGTGAAAATCAACTTAATCACTTTATGGTGTTCATTATTTATGTAACCAAAGTAATTCTGTAGTGTAAAACATGAAAAAAATCAATGAATTAAATTAAAGCAACTCATTAACTGAATGACAGTGGTCTATACTATCGCAGAAGAGTTCATTAGTAGTAAAGCTCGATAGCTAATCAGTGCTTTCTAGTCTACAGTAGTTAATTTTCTTTACATGGATATGCTAAGACCTAATGAAAATATACTAAAACAAAGTTAATAAGCTTGAATCACTTGTTTAAGATAATCGTATGTTTGTTTATGCAGAATTGACAATAACAATACTCGAAGAAAGTCCATTAACAGAAAACCATTTTGGAATGGTCAGTTATCAAGCCTCGACAACTGGGCTCTTATCAGTATAATGTGAAATTGAATTAAAACATTTACATAAATTTAAATAAATTATCTTCATGACATTAGATAAAGAGTTCAATATATTTAAGAAAATCTTTGTGGGAAATAAATACCCACTTAGGTTAATTGACATGAATATGAAGCCCATAAATCCAAAAATCTCAGAAGCCTCTTCACCAAACAAAATATTTTACATAAATATTAATCTCAACAGTGACCAAGCTGACGATATCATAATGAGAAAAATTTCTAATTCAATTTAGAAATGTTCTTTACAGAGACTTTAAGATTGCTACTATCTAGTCGTTCTTTGTTCAACTGCAGTCTGAAGGATAAACACCCACATTCGACCACTTTCATGTGCGTTTGTCAACTGACTATTCCTATGAAGCTAGTTATATAGATCGTTCACTGGTGGTTCTGTTCAAAAGGGTTTAAGAATGTAATTCAGCTTGATCAAGAACAGGTAGCAGTAGAACAATAAATAGCTTAATTACTAACTGTCCTGTGAACACACACCACTCGATGGAAACAGCTTCATCATCTAAAGTCATTTATAAACTCAACAGAAACCCACCAAGGAAAATCGTCTGATTTCAGTTACTGGAACCTAAAATATGTTTTCAAATAAAACTTGTTCATCTTCTACTTTTATCACTTTATTAAACTCAAAAAATTCTCAGATGCCAACACTGCCTACTTAACGACCTGTTATCTTGAATTGACTTTTCATTTTCCAACCATAAATCAATCATTTATATCGGTTTCATATGTACCTGTGAGATACAGTACTATGAAATGCGTATATACAAATCAGAAGACTTTTATTTTATTTTATGTTTCATCTGATCTCATTATCACTACATCTAATAATGAAATCGAGTAATTACGTTCTTTATTTGGATTATCATGCAGTCTACGGAAACTAAATTTATAAAGGTTTGGAATTCGATCGAATACTTCCCACCTTCCTTGGCTTTTTCCCATCTCCAGTATAACCAAAGACGTATTTACAAATGTCCGGTCGGGAAACTAATTCCACCTCAATTAAAAGGGTACTTCTGAGGTCTATTTGCCAATTTACTTTTATTAACATAATTATGTAGGTTTATGTGTCATTCCCGAAAAACTAGGCTCGTAATGTTTTTCTGCAGATGTTCATGGGTGTTTGCTTAAGAATAGAAGAATTGTTTACTAGACAATTAATAGTGCGTGAGAGTGAAACTGTTTATACCCGTAATAGTCGTCGTAGAGTGAATAACATTAACGCTAAATACATTTACAAGATTACTCAGGAATGATATTGATTAACATTATTGAAGGGGAACGATTAATTTTCGAATAGTACTAATCCAATATACTTAAACTAGGACAACATGTAAATTTGTATTAAGGACAAATGAAGTATTTACGTTTATCGTGTAAATCTTTGTAGTTATGTTCATGATTGTAGCTCAAGTAAATATGATAACAGTATTGTGCTGATATAATTCAGAACGAGAAAGTAAATCACAATTGTTAGCCATCAATAGCTTACAATGAATGAAGTATACTAAAACAGATAAATACAAAACATAGTTCGATATTTTTTTAAGAAATTCAAGGTTTTCGTTGTTAAAAGTGTTTTTTATATATTTGTCAAATAAAGTACATATTTCTAATATTGAAGTTGGATTATGACTGATAAGTGGAATCCAGGACGCATGTTTCATTCTATTTGGGACTCATCGGCTGGATGTACCTGTGTCCCAATCTTGATGTTCATACTGGGATTCGAACTTAGTCTGCTTCGTGCCAAATGCCACCGCGTTCAGCACTAGGCTACTGTGTCTAATTACATGTGTACCCGTCGCACAAGTTCGACTGTCTGGATACAGTAAGCTAGTAGTGAACGCGGTGGCGTTTGGCACGAAGCGGGCTGAATTCAAATGTCAGTGTGAACATCAACATTGGGATGCAGGTGATTTCAGCTGATGAGTCCCAAATAGGACGAAACGCGTGTCATGGATTCGGATCGCCAGTCACAATCCAACTTAAATATTAATTGTGTGCTATTGCTATATCGAGGCAATCCGCTCAGGATCCACATATGGCAACAGAGGTAGACCAGTTTCAGTCCATTACAAATCAATGGGAAGATACAGGATTATTCTAAGTACATATTTTTATTTAGATACTTAGAAAAAGACTAAAGTAACAAGGAAACATATTTGATTATTACTGTGGTTGCAACCATGTTTTTTCATGCTTTCTTTCTAGGATATCACTAAAGACTACCACCACAAGCGTTAGAAAGAAAGCAACGGTAACTCATGGAAAAGATATAACCACATAGTTTACAACAATAATGAAATTATCACCATGGATTTGATGGCGTGTTACGTTATTAATGATACATATTAATAAGACTTTTCTATTTATCAAGTTGACTTTAACAGGTAATTAAAGGCCTACTATTAATATTATTAACCTGATATAATACCCAGGAATCATTTACCGCTATTTCACTTGATATCCATTTTACTGGAACTTCGTTATACGAAATAACACTAACACTAACGGTAACGATAATTTATATTTGTACTATCACTTATCTAAATTTTTGAAAATTCTTGACAACTTTCAGAGTAAGTATCTATTTTATGATAAACGATATTCTATTCGTATTCATTTGACACACTCAATTACTCTATAGATTACTGAAGTACTCAGTAATAAAAAATCAATGATAACACTTCATTTAGTACTAACTAGATAAACAGGTGAATTCTATGCAATAGATTTACGTTACTAGGTAGTATGATTGAGTCTTCATGTTTAATGTAATCGCTTTCAATTCAGTTAATGCATCATCCATATTTACGTGTAACTGCTTGTTTCGATTATGTAATTGAAATTAAAAATTAGACTATAGTATTTCAATGATTATTAGCTAACTAAACTCATAACAATAATCTTTCTCAAGACACTTTCCTCTCTACTTAAACATGTGGAGGAAACAGAGCAGTCTATAATATTTCCCTAAATAATTCATTAGTTGTTGATATATATTACTATGACTACTTTTCTGATTATAAACAGCCCCTTGTAGGTTATTTGTAACTGTAATCACAGTTCAGTACCAACTATACAGTTATCTTCGAATAATAACGAAATTCATCTCTATATACCAAATAATTTCTGAAAACCAGTTGTTAATATTAGCCACAATAGTTAATTATAAATGTCTTTAGCACATATATCTTGTCTTAAATATGCTATTAAACAAGCTCTTGTGTATGATTCATACCTAGAGTGCTCAACGCAAACGTCTTCTTTTAGTGACATTTGACTTTCCGGATATAATCGCGTGTTGGTGATTTCCGTCGGATTCATTCTAGTTTTTTGCGATTCTTTAAAGCAACAGTAGTCGTAGTAATAAGTGACTAATTGTAATATCTGTACTTTAAATAGACCACATTTTTTACACATTTCGGCAGTGGACAACCTTGACTTCTCAAGTGAAATGAAACTCATAGCCTTCAAGTTGGCAAACGTCTAAGCCTCTATACCTTTAAATATTAATAAGTAATATGTTTCACCCTTCTGAATTTTTAACTTTTGTCAGGAAACAAGCTATTTGCATTTATTTATTCGCTTTTATTGTCCTATACTTGAACAAAAGATATAGTTCAATTATATAAATAAGAACTTAGAAAACGTTTTGTGCTTTCTGTTGTTTAAGTGTTTCTTTTTTCAATTCTAAAGAAAAACATTTAAACAAAGATGTAGTGTGAATCGAATTATATTATTTATCACCGATGAAAAGTAACATTCGCTTATCGCAGAACGTGTATGTTTAATTTCCATGATTCTTATCATTCAGATAAGGTAAAAACTGATTGAATAACAGTAGTACTTATTGTTTCTTTCCCTGACTAACTACGAACAACGATCTTACTTGAACTAATAAAACGATCAAAGACAACAAAGAATCTATATTCTATGCCAGTAGGTCTGTTCGATACCTACCAGTCCTATGCCAAATTACGAAGAATACAAGATTGCTGGTCCAGCCAATCTAGGCACTTATATATATATATATATATATATATATATATATATATATATATATACACGTGAACTCCCGACAGCACAACAGCCAAGTAAAAATAACAGCATTAATGTAAAACGAAGATATTAATGACAAGGAATGAGGACAGATAGTAGAAAGTTAATTAGTTCTAGTTTGTGAATGAAAAATGATGCAACAATATTTGACAAGTCAATTGATAGATCAAGAATAGGTGAATATGAAAGTAAAAAGAATAAAATGTTTAGTAATCTTCCAAAGGTAGTTCTTGAAGTTCAGTCTTTAATCAAAATTCACACTGTATAGCGGTACTAATAAAAAAATGGACATGAAATTAGTGCTAAGCATCATCAACAGCTAATTACTATAAATATGGAATAGTATTGTCATTATAATTCTTCGATGTTTTGACACTAATAGATAGATGTACTGATTGTTTAGTTTAGGTGGTTATTTAGAAAATTACAGAAATTAGAATCATTTGAAATACACTGATAAGTTCAACGATTACCTTATTGATATTGGTCAGTAATAGAAATGTTTGAACAACTTACTTATAATTTAACACTATAATGAGGTCTTTGGCAGCAATGTTCTCTTTATGACGATGTATCTAATACACACTGCTAATAAGTTTTATACCAGAATGAAACAATTATTTCTAATTATTTCCTAGTTTTTAATGGCTATTTAACTAAGGTTAGTCTTTATTGAGATTCTGAAAGTTAAAAAATCTTCACAATACAAATTGCAAAAGATTCTGTAGTCGTTTATGAATCAGTATAAAAGATGTCAAAGTGAATAAATAAAGAAGTTGCTAAAACAATATTTGTTCTAGTTATCTACACTTTCTGTATCACATTGATTACATGGTAAAACTTTGAAGAACTACATATCTTCATAGAAATAACAAAAGTAAAAGATACGTTGTGTGAAAAGTATTCATACTTCACACTGAATTGAGATGTTTTCTTTATCCCACTCCTATTGTTCATTATTAATTTAAACGAAATTCTTAATAAAAATCATCCAAGAGCACAGTTATTCTTATTGTTTTATTCAGTGTAAAATCTTTCTTGAAAGTTCTGTGTACTGAGAATCTCTTCAAGAATTCTTGTTACTGTTTTCAGCTGTACATTCTATTAATCTTTTGACTTTAAATAAGATAGTTACTATTTATTAGTAGTGTAAAATTTGTTTGATCTGACGTTTCTACCGAATTTTTATGTTTCTTATGAACTACACCTACTTTATTTTACTTACTTTGCTTTAGTTTTGGCTACTGACATATTAATTCATTTTGTTGAAATCGAAGCAGCATCTACAGACCTCCCGATTGATGTCAATTCACCAACGATGGAAGAAATCAAGATAGCTATCAGACAGATCAAAAGTGGGAAAGCAGCAGGACCTGACAATATACCAGCCGAAGCACTCAAGTCAAACACAGGCATAACGGCTAGGATGCTCCACGTTTTATTCAAGAGGATCTGAGAGGAAAAACAAGTGCCGGCAAACTGGAAAGAAGCATACCTTATCAAGATACCAAAGAAAGGGGATTTGAGCAAATGTAAGAACTACAGAGGGATCACACTATTATCAGTACCAGGGAAAGTCTTCAATATAGTGTTGTTGAACAGAATGAAAGACTTAGAGAATGCTCAACTTCGAGATCGACAGGCTGGTTTCCGTAAGGATCGGTCGTGAACAGACCAAATTGCAACACTACGCATCATCGTTGAAAATCAACTGAATGGAACTCGTCACTGTACATCAACTTCATTGACTATGAAATGACGTTTGACAGCGTAGACAGGAGATAACTATGGAAACTTCTTCGGCATTACGGTGTGCCAGAGAAACTCGTCAACATCATTCGGAATTCTTACGACGGACTACAATGCAAAATCGTGCATTGAGCACAGCTGACAGATGCATTCCCAGTAAGAACCGGTGTCAGACATGGCTGTTTGCTCTCACCTTTTCTCCTCCTTTTAGTGGTTGATTAGATCATGAAAACATCCACATCTGACGGGAAGCACGGGATTCAATGGACAAGTACGATGCAACCCGATGATCTGGACTTCGCGGATGCTCTAGCTCTTTTAGCCTATACACACCAACAAATGCAAGTGAAGACAACCGACGTAACAGCAACCTCAGCATCATTAGGCCTGAACATACATACAAAAAAGAGAAAGATCCTCAAATTCAACACAGAGAGCACCGACCCAATTGAACTTGATGATGAAACTCTGGAAGAAGTGGATACCATTATATACCTAGGAAGCATCATCGATGAACAAGGAGGATCCAATGTAGATGTAAGGGTAAGGACTGACAAACCAAGGGTAGCATTCCTACAGTTTAAAAATATATGGGACTCCAAACAACTGTCTACCAATCTCAAAGTTAGACTCTTCAACTCGAACGTCACGTCAGTTCTTCTGTATGGAGCTGAAACGTGGAGAACTACTGCAAACATCCTCAGGAGGGTACAGATATTTATAAACAGCTGTCTTTGCAAGATACTGAATTTCCGTTTACCAGAAACCATCAGTAACAGCCTACTATGGGAGAGAACAAACCAACTTCCAGCTGAAGAGGAAATCAGGAAACGATATTGGAAATGGATAGGACATACATTGCGAAAATCATCTGACTGTATCACGAGACAAGCACTAACTTGGAATCCTGTTGGGAAACGGAAAAGAGGAAGGCCAAGTAACACACTGTGTCGAGATTTGGAAGCAGATATTCAAAGAATGAACAGCAACTCGAGACAGCTGGAAAGGATTGGTGAGGACAGAGTTGAATGTAGAATACCGGTGAGCGGCCTATGCTCCTCCGAGAGGGGTAATAGGCGTTAGTAAGTTTTTAACAAACAGTACGTTATCTACTCAGAAAGGATAGAATACTATTCCAGTTTATTTCTTGAAACTTAATTGGTTATTCAAATTCGTGGAGCAAATTTTCGTTAAATAACTGGGTGGTGATATTTGTTTAGGTAATAGTGTACATTTATGTGTAGAACCTTATATAAAACTGTTATTCATTTAACCATTTTGTTTCAAATTCTAGCTGAAGAAATATACGCGTATCCGAACTAACCTCGATAGTTATTCTTCATTCTTAAGTATCTCAGTTTGCAACCTACATTCAGGTTACATTAAACTTCATTTACTTCAATCAATAACTACTATAGATTTATAGATTTCCTTGTACAAACTCATTGGAATAACTAAACTGTACACAGAAACTAATTCTATGAATATTCGTCTAAACTTGAACAGATAGTTTGACAAAAAATTGGGCTCCAAGTGTATAGAAGATATTAGACGTAGATTGCATTTGAAAAATCTTATCAATTTAGACGTTGGAATTTATTTATGTAATTTTTATTCGCTAAGACATTTTTTTAAAATATAATCTACTTCTAGTGAAACTATTTATAATTGAATTAAGATGGCTATTTTTGTGAAGAAAAGTGTTTCTATTTGCCTGAATTCGTCATAGATTCATGTTGGCAAGGTACCATTGAAAACCAAGTAGTACTGGACAGCCGTTTCGTTCTAGCGTGGAACTCCTAAACAGTGCACACCCCAGATTTCGCCTCTACTAATTATAGTTGAAGTAACTAAGTATTCAAACGCTTACTGTTTATTGTTTCCTTCTTAACTATTATTGACGTTATTCATTTGTCTGGTATTTTATATCATTCCACTTACTTCTCACTTTTATATCATCTACTTACTAAAGTCATTATTATAATCAATGCTTTGGAATGAAATCAGTTTACAGATGAAAGAAATAAGACTTCTATACATAACCAAAGCCAACAACAATGTAACAAAGATGAGAAAGTGCTATGTTTAATTTATCAATTAATTTTCACGTGATAAAATATCTATCCGTTTAGATTTTTTTTAATTAATAAGTTATTGCGGATGATGATCGTGGATCGATGGAAGAGAGAATTCCACGATTGAATGTCGGCCCAGTGGTGCAGAAGATTAAACGTTTGAATAACTGATATCTCAAGGGCGAAATCTACGGTGCACGCTGCTATCAAGTCTCATACTACGACAAAACAGTTGTCTAGTGCTCCCTGGTTTTCATTTGTACCCTGCTAACATCGAACTGTGACGAATTCGACCGACTAAACTTAATACCATTCTACAGGAACCGCGTCGATGTAATGATGAAGTAGATGAATAAATGTTGATTTCTGATGCTTACCAACCAATTTAATTGTTGTCAAATACAACTAATTTGAATTGGTTAATATTTTTCTTAAAATTTATTTAAAGTTATCTTTAAGATGAAATATGTTTCTTGAAATCATAACAGATGGATACAATAAGGTCGATGACATTCTTTTTATCCTTAAGAAAACACATCTCTGCACGGATGGATGATTGCAGAATATTCAGCGGGGAAAATTCACTTCGTTTTAGTTTGAAGCAATTTTAAAATGGGTATTCATTATTATCTCATTGTTTTTTTTCATATTGTCAATTCATTGTGCATTTCACGCCGTTAAGTTCAGTTAAATCAAAGCATTAATGCACACACAATGATTCTATGCCAATAATGATGGTTTCAATGCTTAAATTTGGATATTGGTAATTTTAGAATTAGTCATTTTAGGATGACTTTTGATAGAACTTCAATAATTGAATATCATGAGAATGTATGGCCAACCACAGTATATGAAGAACATTAACCACGACAGAACCAATCAGAATGCGAATATAACTGTCCCGTGATTACTAGTTACCAAAGCCGAAATAAAGAAGACCAGATAACTGAGCTAACCACCAGACAGATTACATTTAACTCATCCATTTATATACATACAAAACCTGACCACGTAGCACACCAGTATAGAAAACAAAGTTTATTCAAAACGTTAACAATAATGACTACGAACTGAGGGTACAGATATGCACTTAATTGATTATAGTTTCTGAATGACAAATGAGAAGATACAGTTCATGGGTTCAATCAGAGGTAACGAAGATGGGAATATGACAGTAATAGAAATAAAATAATATATTTACGTATACTCAAAATAAATGATATAGTCTTCTGAAATAACAATTCAGAAAGTTGGTTACTATCCTTGCATTGCCCTATAAAACAAATAGCTTAGTATTCCACATGCATGCAGTACTGTTCTCAACTGTTCAAAAACAGAATATTTGTGTCATTAAGAGTAAAATTATATTTGAGGACTCTTAGCAATTGAAAATAGGTAGACGATACTGAATATTAAATGAAGAAATTTTCTACTGATGTCACTTACATCAGCTGTACAATTGTATACATATATATACAAAAGCTTAACACGTATTAGTAGTTTATAATGATATAGAAGTATCATGTCAAGAGAATAAATTATCCAAGTAATTCGATAAGGTGTCAAGAGGCTATAAGTATCAACTAACAATTATATGAAAATCCTGATGGTAGTGAGAAGACAGAAATAGGTTACGTAAGGATTTAAATAGCTGTTGAAAATTTCTTTGAAAGATGGAAATAGGATTTTAATCTTATGAATCAATTGTCCACTTGAAGAATACAAAGATAAGGATAGTTGAATAGTATAAAATGCTAACTGCATCTTAAATAAAATTTTCAACGATTACATAATCTGTTTTTATCTTCTTATTACCTTCAAGATCATTACATAACTCATAATTAATACTTGAAGCCTACTGACTCCATTGACAGCTTAATTCTCTGATATGATACTTTTATTTTATTATAGGCTACTATTATTTATTAAATTTCTGTATATAAACGCTTGTATATCTACTAATATAAATGACATAGTGGAAAAGAAAATTTCCAGCTGTGAATATCATTTATTCATTCTACTAAAAGATGCTTTAGGAATTAGGGTAAGCAACTTAGACTGAACAAATTATCAATTACAAGCTGTCAGTTATAGTTAAATAGTGAAATGGAAAATGTTACAAGAATTAATATTTTCTATTGGAAATAGTTAGAGTCTTGTTGCATGAATTTCTTCATTGTTTTAATTGATTATGTACTTTATTCTAGTTTTATATATTAATATGTCTAAACATACATTTTGGTTTTGCTCCATTCTACGTAAGTCATTCGTCAAAGATGATTTCTTCTTAGAAACAGTAGTGAGGTTAAAATGTGATTGTAACAGTGATAGAAGTTATTGAATGTAATAGTTATAAGAAATTAATGTAGTTCACAATGGTGTAACAGACAAGTACATTCAAATGTGACTTCGTAGAAAATAAGACTAACAATTAACAATAACAGTAAACTTTAAATTACAAATCTTTTGATTCTTGAAAGTATTTGTATCTTTTGAGTGAAGTTGTTAAAAAACAATAATATGACTCAGAGAAGAGATCTCTTCTCGGCGATTTAATTATCAAAGTTGTTCAATAGCATATTTATGTAAACATTTTTATTACACTTCAGTGGATTTTTTCAGTTTACTGCAACTGATCAATTTATTTTGTCATTTGTGTGGAGTGTTTTGATACACTGATATATAATTAAAGTTGGATTGTCTGTGTAGTGGAATCGAAAGCGAGTATTTCTTTCAGTTAACAAGTCCTAGATCCTAAATTCTACTAGATGGTCACAATCTAACTTAATTCATATTTATGAACTACTACTGTATCGAGACGATCTACTCAGTTTGCACAAGTATGAACACAGACTGATCAATTTCTGTCCAGAACAAACCAACGGGAAGATATCAATACTGTTAAATTATATAAGTAACCAGTGTTGTCTTTAAGTGTGACATTATGTTGTGTAGAATTTATAAAGTGAACATTACAAATATTCAAATATTCAGATTTAAAAATTTGTTTCCAGTTTTTGTCAGCATTTAGTATTTGCATATTCATTGAAATATTAAACGGTTGAGTTGTCTTTTTGTGAATCATAAGCTCATCGAAACATTAATTTATTAGCATTCGCTCTTTTCACTTGTTTTTTATATCTTTGTTTACTCATGATGAAGTTATGGCAGTCGTTGACTAATTCAAGTAATCAGGATAATTGAAACTTATTGATTTAAGGAAAAGAGTACATGTGCATACCTCAGATTTAAGTATCCCTATATAAAAGGTAATGTTCTTTATCAAATCACCTTTGTATGCATTTATTAATACACCTAATCCAATGGAGGAGGATAATGAACAAGTTCTAGTTAGAAACGAATCAGTATATAACAACAAACTTCAGCCTGGGTCCTAAAATATGCGAGAAAATTGGTTATGACAACAATCGTTGAACAGTCAAACGGCTCCAGTCATTCAAGTAACTACTTATTTAAAAACCACAATTTGTATTAAAATGAAACAGTTATGAAAGAAGAATGTACCTTTTCATAATTTCCTGTCAGATTCTACATTCATTTATCCAACTGACTTAATAATCCAATGTAACTAGTCAAGTTTAAAGTAGAAATATCTTGTAAATAAAATTTACAGTTTATCAACTTAACAATGTTGGCAAAGTGAAATTGTCAATGTCACGATGACTAGTTTATGATGTTAATTTCATTCGGTTCATGCGTCCATTGAAGTTGTCAAGGTGATTATAATCATTAGAATAAACATAAATTGAGGTGAATGCGAATCATAACAAATGTTTGGACGACGATTAAGGTGATGTGTAAAATGATGTAAAATAGTAGGGTGAAGTGAGTGTTCATTAAAACTGTACTTGTGATTATGAGATGAATAATTATAGTACAATGATATAAGTAGTATTAACAACAAAATGTGAAAATGAAGACAAAAGTTAAGAAGATACAAAGGGTGGGGTATGGGGTGGGAATCGATTTGAGGATAAAGTAAATTAGGTGAATTATGATTGTGACGATTAATGACTTCTTTGGTCTGGTGATAACCATGATAAATGAAGTAGTTGTGTATCATTCTAAAGCATGTAATCTGGGTTTTTTTTAATATGAATGGTTATTATTTCTGGTGATTGGGGAAATTCGAATCTGAAGCAACTTCGGTAGATAGATACTAACATGGTTAACGGATAATTAATGCTCGCACTATGATGCATTCAACTACAAGGGCGAGTATTGAGCTGTTAGTTGTTGTAACCCCACGTTGACTGCTGTTTCTAATCACGAAAACAGAAGTTTCTAGAACATTTAGCGATTTGTGTCAGTGTCGCCATCTGATTTTAAAAATATACTGAGAAATTATTTTGGCCAACCAAGAGTCATTCGCTGTCAACATTTTAAAATATTACTGGCCCTAGATATTCATTAGATTAAAGCTCAATGTCTAATACAACAGAGACTAATTCTGACAGTCTTTACCGTGCTCTATAACTATGATTACTTTCATCATAAATTTATTTACGCTTAAGATGTTCCTACCTACTTAAGGATAATGTTACATCTCTTACCTTTTTTCAATATTACTTTCTTTCGGTACATACATGTTGGAAGTATCCATTTGCCACCAATAACAGTGACTATCCCTCACTATATCACAAATTGATTGAATTAGGAATTCACCACTAGACGCCGACTCAGTAGTTCAGATGGTTAGGCGTCAGTAGTGAGACCTCAATGTTCTGGGTTCGATTCCATAACGGGATCAAGCGTGAGCACTGTAGAGGAGTGTTGTGATAGGACGAAACTGCAGTCACATCCTCTAGAGAATTCAGTGTTACGTACCCGACATCGATGTTTATTGAACACAAACAAATATATATCTATCTCTACAAAACCACCTCATTTCTACAATTTGTTTCATTGTTCATGTTAAAACCAAAAAATTTCAGTAATGTACTGAACAATCTTAAACTTGTTGAATATGATTCATTTATGCTTATACACAACACAGTTCAAGGAATTTACTCCTCCGTGCTCGGAAGCACCTTCCGGTTTGGTTAACCAAAGGAGTTGTCAGAAGTATCAACAGTTCAATACTAGCTCACCTAATTCAAACAGGTCATGTGGCGAGCATAAATTAGTCATTAACAATAATATTTTGTGTAAACAGTTATCTGCCAAGATTGGTTAGACTCAAAGTCCTTATAACGGCAGAGGCGATAGCTATACGAGTCAAGAAGCCAGACCTGTGCATACAGAAGAAGTACGTTTAACCTCTTCTCCTGCCATGGCCGATGCAAGATCCAATAAACCAATCACTACCTTAATCATGCGACGATTTAATGTGAGTAATGCATATGTATTCTCCCTCTGAATGTGCATTTCCATATTATTATTATTATTATTACTATTATTCTTGTTACTATTATTATTAAAGTACACAGAATGAATAGCACATTTTAAGATCAAACAAATGAACTGATTGTAATTATGTCTATTATTGTTACTATTTGACGAATTTTGATTATCGTTCACTCCATTTTACAAACTCGTAACCATTCGGTTTCATTTTAAGTAGGATTTGACCTTTGTCTACAAACACTTGATCTAATCGTAATTAGCTACCACCCCATCTCCGATGTCACCCATATACAGAGATACCTATATACATATTTGATTAATAATGTTGTTTATCTCAATTGTCTTTTACGTTTCACAAGTTACATGATGATGGGTATTTCAACATTAACAATCGTTTGTATAAATAACTCGATGAGAAAAAACGTCTAATTAACCAATTCTCCTTGATATCTAAATAATGTTTCACCTGCCTCAGAACAGTTCGAATTGAAAAAATATACTAAAGTATTAATGTTGAGTTACCCATATACCTCATCTTTTCCTAGGTGTCACATACGATACTGATTAATTTATCAGCATGATAATCAGGGTAAGTGAATAGATTTGCTAGTACAGTCAATAAAAATTAAACTGTTTAGATCCTTACCGTTTCATATTTAACATTTTAGAATACAGTACATTATACAAAACCATTCATACGCTATGAAAGAAAAGCTTCAGTTGTCAGATTACTAGCGTAATGAAAACTCTAAGTGGGAATGTATAAACGGCACATTCTTCACAACAGCTTTTTCTGCTCCAAGTTCAATCCCTACTAAATATCATCAAATGTGGTGGCCTTCTAATACGTATTTGAAATGCTTTTGACATATATATTGCAGATCTATCAGTTTTCCATCATCTTAATAAAATCTACATAAACCACTTAGTAGCAATCATCTGTAAACATTGTATGCAATTGAGAATTTAGGTCACAAAGTATGATACTTTCTCAAAGATTGAAAGATTTACAGAAGAATAACAGTTTACTTATTTGTAATGTCTGGTCTACCAATCCAATCATCTTTTGAAATTGTACTGTATGGCACTTTCATTCATGTATACACTGGTTAATCATTGTTTGGTGACCGATTTGAAGTTCGCAAAGCCTTATATAGTACTGATCGAAATCTATTAGTTGAGTTGTAGTGAGACCACTAGTTTAATTATTTTATATCAATGGCACTATGTAGAGATTACAGGTCAACCTACAAATGGTCAGTCGTGATTCAGATAGCATAGTGATAACAGTGACAGATTGTTGGAACGACTGGTTCTGGAATGAAACCTAATTACAGATAAACCTTGTTGACTGGTGTCAGATAGCATAAAACCTAGATCCAGCGTTTCCTCCTGACTACCCACCCCCGAAAGGCAACTTATTATATTCGTTTCTGAAACAAATGTACCATGATTACAAAAACAGCGATGTCAACAGATACGTCTAAGGAGTGTTTGTCTCATAAGTTTTCACGAAATGTAGATTTATTGAAAACCAAGGAACAAAACAAAATTATTCAGTTTTACGCTAGTAATCGTCAATAGCAACACACTGGAGAACTTTTGTGGGACTGAAATCAGGATTATAGCTGCTTATCACTCTTAGACCGCTTAGATGAAATTGAAATTCATCATTCATCACAATATTACGATATATAGAAATGATAAATACTTTTTTACTTATTTTGGCACCACGGGGATTTAATTGATTGTAAAATTTCAAAATTCATTGCATTTACCATTATCAAAAGATTAGTTTATTTCAATTCTACTCTGTTAGAGCAACTCCGCCAGGAATCTCCCTAAGGTTACCGCGCTCCCAAGCCCGGATAAAGAAGGACGGTTGGGTATAGGGTTAGCAACCCCATTCCGTAAAACAATAACCTTGCTAAAAAACACTAACCAGAAAAAACCTTTTTAATCATTTAAACTCTACTCTGAGTGATAAAAGATCTTCATGTCGAAGAGTCATGATGCTTCATAGTGACAGCCGAGTTTCATCAGTATTCACGAGGCCGATGACTCTTCTGACAATCACACCATTAATTAATATAAGTACATGGAGTAGATTTAAATCCTCGAGTTACTCAATGAATATGTGACAACGGACAATTTAACGAAAAGTACCTAAATACTTTTCACATTATGATTTTACAGATTGAAAATGATTTCATTTAGTATAATGGAAGTAATATCATATGATAATCAGTAATAAATAAACGATGGAGACATGTTGATTAAAAATCATGTTGTCTTGTAGAAGAATATTGTATCTAACCAAAAGTTGTTTCGAATGTAACAAGCGAATCTATTTTACTGATTAGTTCTCAAGGATGGGGGTGGGGTAATTGTCTAACTTAATAAAAATACTCATTTTAATTAAAAAAAAATAACAAATTTACTGTTCAAAACTATTTTTATCCTAAATTGATTAAATATTTTCCATCAGGGTGGCAGCCTAAAGCAAGAATTGTAGTTAAATGTGATTATTAAGTGTAGGCGTCCTATGAAACTTGTAATGATGAAAAAAGCTTTTTCATGAAATTTATACATGAATATTAGAAATTTGGATATATTACATTCACTGAGCCATGATAGTTTACCTGTGATCCATTTATCGTCATTCTGGATAACTGAAAGTCACTTATGAAGAATGAAGGTGAAAGCTTTGCCATTAAGCCATCCAATTCAGAGAACGGTATATAACCAAAATCATACTCCTGAACTATAAATCTTCTCTACCTATGTAAGCAACATTGGGAGAAGTAAAATATTGTAAAGGCGTTGATTATGCGTAGTAAAATATGTTATTGTCATTTTCAGTTTAGAAAGGACAACTACCTGCATTATAATAAGATTAAGTGAAACAATTCAGTTGTGAAAGTTGAAATAGGTTAACGGGTAAATAAGAGGAACACCTGTTTTTGAAAAATTGTCAAATTACCGCATATATTTAATACAAAGGAAGCAAAACGAATATTTCAAAACCTATCACTTCGATCACACAGAGAAATAGAAACCAAACTATTTACTAATAGGAAATGAGGTTGGTATTTGAAGGATTAGCTATGTGGCCAAAAGGAGAAAATAGTTATTATAAAAGTGCACATCACTGTAACATAATAATACACATCAACCATTCATAAATTACTTGTTGATGTAATCAGTTAACGGTTGATCTTAGGGAAATTTCGAGTTCACTTCTTTTTGAAATATCTACTGATGGTGTTGTCTGGAAAGATAATTAAATCTTGATGACTAAACTATTCAGCTAACGGAACTTAATAATGTTACAAAGTTACTAGAAACATGCCTCAGTCTCAAATTGTTAACACTATTAGCAATTATGAGTGAAACTGGAAATAAACTAAATGTATAAATAAACTGATTGACATTATTCGAAAACATCATACCGTTTATTTTATGTTTTTACCACAGAAAGTTGTATTACACTTTACTAACGTTTACTATCAATTACAAGTTAGTCCCAACTCCTAAGTAGAAAGTCACAAGTTCTTTACGGTGATTCACAATCAGTTTAGTCAAAACAATTAACTTCCTTTATATTTTAAGCTATTGATGTTTCAAGTGATTCACTTAGGTAATTATCATATTTATTAACAATACAGTATGTTTATACATAGCTTAGTGTTGATTAGAGATTTGTCAATCTGCCTGGTTAAGCAGAAGACAATGGAGAAGTATAAGATCATCGATTCTACAACATGTGATTAATCTTGACCATACAGTAGGTGAATCCACTCTTGAAATTATTAATAAGATATAAAAGTCATCTACCAAATTATCTGCTCACACATCTCCTCTGTAATGTTAAGGCATTAGTGATACGCAATATAAAGATAGATTTATGTGTACAGAAATAATTCGTCTGACTGCTACCGTTACTACATTGCTCAGGACAGAGTTGAATGGAGAATACTGGTGAGAGGCCTATGCTCCTCCGAGAGGGGTAACAGGCGTAAGTAAGTAACCTACCGTTACCATAGGTCTAGGTCCCTCTTTAATCCTCACTCATATAATAATATTATTTATTTATTTTTATCATACCTTTAATTCACATATTATCCTCATCTACTATCCCTACATTTCAACATATCCTATTAGAGCACATTCATTTCACTTGGTATATTATTGTTTTTATTAATTGATTGAATACGTCACAAATTGATGTCGACAGGGTACAATTGAAAACTAGGAAGCATTGGACAGCTGTTTCATCCTACTATTAGACTCCCTAGCAATGCCCACCCATGGACATCTAACACTCTGTACCTCTAGGCTGGCTGGCATCCAATGATAAAATTCCCACTCCCGTAGCGTGACGATCAACAGCTGTCCAATGCTCCCACGTTTTCAATCGTATCCTGTCAACATCAATATGTGATTCATTTAATCAACCAAATGTAATACCAATCTCTACAAACCATCTCAATTTAATTATTATTTTTATTGTTATAATGACCTTTAACTACGTACTTGTGATATAAAATCTCTTATCTTGTAGTTAATTCTCATAACATTTAGTCACCTATATCACTTTTAGTATGTCCTATGACTCAATTGTGTTGTATTATCTGTCGTACTCCCTATAATTACCATTATACACTCAATGATTTCTACCTATTGCATGTATATACACTAATAAATAGAATCCATTTATCACATTCATTATTTCATATAAATTACATTTGTAAAGCTAATAAAACTAAAATTGTCTTAAATAAAAGATTTTTCTTAGCCGAATTGTTTGTTTTAATTCGTAATAGAAGGCGGGGTGGATTGTGAATCAAACATGTAATTTAGAGGAACTAGTGACCCTAATAAAATCACTATGATACTAATTGATACATTATAGCCAGCTACGAGTGGTAGACAACTTCAATAGTAAGATAATGCATGAGTATAGTTAAATAGAGCATTTAGTAAAAACTGATAAACAAATACATTTGTTCATTATACTTATTAATTACTGATATCCATATTTGAAAATTACATAAGCCTACTTCAGATTGACTTGATTTTATTCGTTTGATCATACCTGTATGAAAAATAACACTACATTTAATTATAATAATTTACGAGTTTCATCATCCATAAAATACAATTTACTTTATTAGTAAGCAAGAAATTCAATACGAGATGTAGATAAATTTATCTTTGTTTTATAAAATACAAATAACCATCTCAGCTGAACTATGATAATGAGCTCACTAGTGGCTAACTTTAGGATGTTCCTGAAGCTCTAGTGAGAAGTCATGACTGGTGGAGTTCAAACTTGTTGGGAGTGAGAAATTTATCACCAATGACAATGGATAAATGTCGTGCTATATGTATATCACAAATTGATGGAAGTGGGAATTCTACCATTAGATGCCGACTAGCCCAAGTGGTACAAAAGGTTAGGTGCTCATTGTCATTCTAAATCCCCTGGTGTAGAATGTGGGATGCGCATTGCTGTTCAATGCTCCCTGATTTTCAATGATACCCTGCCAATATCAATCTCTGACATATTCAATCAACTAAAAATGCAAATTATCAATCCTGATAAAATTGAAGTTTATAAAGCACATAAATACTGATTAAATAATTTTCTAAATAACAAAACAATGAAATCTTAAAATAATGATCATCATAGCTGAGACATGAATGTTTTCGTAAACAAACTAAAATATTTTCATAGTTCAATATCTGCTTCTATAAATTACAACAAATATGTCATATTGATGTCTGTCAGTAAGTATATCGTCAATAGTTGATTGGCATAAAGGCACAACATGCTTAAAACAATTTATTTTCCAAATCATTCAGCAAATTGCTGATTGACTATTAGTTACTGATCAGTACAAAGTAAATTGAGAACCTGACATAAATATATGATTGAAATGAGATGGTTTATGGGCATTAGTATTACGTTTAGTTGATTGAATACGTCACAGATTGATATTGATAGGGTATTATTGAATACAATGAAGCACTGGATAGCTGTTTCGTCCTAGCATGGGACTCCTCAGCAATGTGACGTATTCAATTAACTATAAATATATGATTTCGGTTATATTAAAACCAACAGAGTAGGAATTTAAGTGATTACGGTTATTTTCTTTATCACCACTGTTTTATCTATTTTATTCTCTACAGCAGTTTGATACTATTAGTTAATAATTACTGCGAAAATCTCTAAATCTTATGTTTGAAGGGAATAATTAAGTAGGCATAATAAATTCCAGAAGGTATGTCATGAGTGTTATGCATAGGGGGAATACACAGTACCCTTGATATTTGCTAATCAGTGTACGGACATGTCAGCTACACGACTACCAATCCCCAAAGCTGGAATAGAGAAACATCGATTGAGCAGCCAACAGACAGAATCGTATTGTATTTCAATCATGCGTTTACGTGTACACAAAATCAGACCACACATCAAACCAATTAGGGATTTTACACTAATACAAAACAGAAGAGATTGTGGTTTATGATAATAGACAATATAATAACAGCAAATATACGAAACACGAGGATAGGGTAAGAGGAATATAACAATAATCAAAAAGTAATGTTTACATTACTCATGACCAAAATAAATGAATTAGTCCTCCAAAACACAGGTCTGGAAGTTTTTCACTCTTCTTTAGTAGTCCAACATAACAATCAGATGTTAAGATTAATATTTTTAGGTGTTTTTATCACATACAGAGTTCATGAGTTAATTTACACTCACCTAATTGTAGGCTTCCGTTTGACTTATCACTTGTTGTTATCATATTTTTATATTTCCCAAGCTTTTTTTAACTAATTGAAAATCTGTTAATCCGTTTCCTTACCACCAACTTGTCAACAATGTGCTTTATTATCTGCGATACGTTGTAATCCGTTTTGTGATCTATACGATTTGTATTTGTCAGTTATACATGATTAATATGAGAAGTAATCGATTACTTTTCACCATCTATTGACTGAAACTTGAATATCAGCTAATAAGAATAAACTAATGTGGTCACTCAGTATTAAATAGCTGTTAAATTCTTTCAACCGATGACATTTAAATTGTAGTAAAGTATTATTGCTATAGTGATATAAATAAACCTGAAAACATTTCAGACTAGTAAGCAAATAGTGCCTATTGTGTACAGGATTCACAAACTTACTTTTAATTACATAGATTGATTAGATCTTATTATTTACTAACTTACGCCTGTTACCCCTCTCGGAGGAGCACAGGCAGCTTACCAGTATTCTCCAATCAACTCTGTCATCAGCAATCCTACCCAGCTGTCTCCAGTTACTGTTCATCCTTTTTATGTCTGCTTCCGATTCCCGACACAGTGTGTTCTTTGACCTTCCTCTTTACCGTTTCCCAACAGGGTTCCAAGTTAATGCTTGTCTCGTGATGCAGTCAGATGATTTCCGCAATGTATGTCCTATCTATTTCCAACGTCGTTTCCTGATTTCCTCATCAGCTGGAAGATGGTTTGTTCTCTCCCGTAGTAGGCTGCTACTGATGGTTTCCGGTCAACAGACATTTAGTATCTTGCGTAGACAGTTATTTATAAATACCTGTACCATCCTGAGGATGTTTGAAGTAGTTTTCTACGTTTCATCTCCATATAGAAGAACTGTCTTGACGTTCGAATTAAAGAGTCTGATTTTGAGGTTGGTAGACAGGTGTTTGGAGTCGTATGTATTCTTCAACAGTAGAAATGCAGCCCTTGTTTTGCCAATCCTTGCCTTTACATCTGGATCGGATTCTCCTTGTTCGTCGATAATTCTTCTCAGGTACATGAAAGTATCCACTTCTTCCAGAATTTCTCCATCAAGTTCAATTACATCTTATAGGTATTAAATAAACAAGGCAGATTTCATAAACTATCATATTTAATGGTAATTTAATCCAGCATTTTCTATTTTATTAATTTGTTATATGTAACATAATAAATACCCTTTGGCTATAATTTGATTGCGACTTAACTAATCTTCTGTTTAATAACGTCCATGCCAGAAATGTGTATACATTTCAATATCCAGGTTATTTAAGTTTCATACAAGTGAATACAGACTATTGATATTAAAAAAGAAAAAAAAACGGAAGTAGAGAAAAAACACAAGTACTTGTATAGTAAGTAATTAGACACAAAAATTAAAGTCGACAAATTGGTTACCAAATTGGTAAGTTGAATGATAAATTTTTTTATGAATAATTAATTCTATGCTGTAATTAATAGTTGATATTAGTCGTATAGAAGTTTAATATAGTAACAAACTATCAAGTGAATGGTAGTAGGATACATTTTTTCTCCTAATGAATATCTTACTTTTTTCCCCAGTGTATCCAATAGACTAATTTTCTTTTAATGTAAAAATTGTGTATACGCTTTTTGTTGGTAATGATAGTTTTGAATGTTTTCCATTTTATTAATCACATTATTCATTATTATGGTATACTACTGAAGAGCTATTTAGTAGTACTATTTTCTAATCTGTTACATCATTGTAATAACAATAGAAATGAAGTATAACTTAATCACTAGTGTATACATTTGATTAGTCATTTGTATATTTGAATGATTTTTCGGTAAAAGTATGCTACATACTACTAATTCTAACTTAATGAAAACAGTCAATTTGATGAATAAACATATTAAATAGAGATACCTAGTAAAATCTTAATTGGTAATTTTGGGTAATGAGAAATGGAAATCATATTACAACATAAATTACTGTCTATAAAATTAATCTGTGGTTAAATAATTAAAAAAATTCTTGAAGTGACTGTTCATCAATTTCTAGAGTAGATGGTATATGAAATTTCATCTTATTTAAGACTTGTTAGATGTACATCTATACACTTCAGTGTTGATGTTCTTATTGAAACTTATTGAAACCCAGTACCATAGGCTACAAACTCCCAATATTTTATTCATATTGATGAACAAATTGGTAGTTGTTTTGGATAACGATTTGAAGGTTTGAAGCAAAAGCTTAAGTTACAGTGTGAGCATTCGCTCTAGAATATAGGTAAAATGTGTTGATGAGTATCAAACAGAGAAAACTTCAATCCTAGGCACATATTAAATATCATTAAAACTTGCGATTTAACACTTTATTATCACATTCCTCTCAAATGCCAAAATGAGTCTGTCCAATTGAATCCTTGTCTATAAATAACTGATAGCTACAAAACTATTACATCACTTTAGATTTATTATTAAAGATGAAAAAAATATGTCTGCTTATCTCCTCTATGTTACTTTATAAAACATATTTATAATGATTATAATCCACTTGTTGTAAATCATCTAGTAATACACGCTTCATAATGATCACTTCAATGATTACTAAACTAATAACATAACGTAACGAAGTGTTTAGATTTTGTCTAGTCAATAGATAAACATTAAATGAAAAATAACATTTATCATAATCTAATTGAAGAGTAAAACTATTTCATAAATAATCAATACAAATTGTTTCTATGTATATTGAAAACAAATTTATGTCGATTAATGATAACTATGTAAAATTTCATATAATGGTTATTGTTAAAGATAAACAAAATTGGTTGAATGAATTTCTATAATATTAATTTATTATCAATAATCAATGTTAGTAATGTAAAAAAGAGAGACAAATTATTTTTTTCCCAAATGAAAACATACTACTTATATACTGATATACATTCATCTTGAATAGTAAAGTAATTCATTAATTTAGTCAATAATGAAGAAAATTAGATTCTTCTAAATTGATTCATAGAACAATTTAAACAGTGAATGATTGTAAATTAGGTTTTCATTTGTTTTAGTTATTTGTTGAAATTTCCTTTTTTGTTTTTTCTCTATTAAATTGAATGTGATTTTATTAAGCGAAACAAGCTAGATTATACCATTATTTAGTTTTGATATCTCATGACAAAGTAATGTAGATTCGACATGTTCCCATTGAGATGTTATAAACGAATAATCATTGAAGTAAAGTGAATGAAAGTCATGTCTGATCTTAGTAATAATGTGTCTTGGGTAAATTCGATGATTTAAATAGGAAACTGCTAACAAAGTAATTATTTCAAATTACGAAAATTGTATGGCAAAATTGTTTAATTAAACAGACTTAACTTCGTCAAGGAAACAACTCACAACTTGATGCTTCTTTGATAATAAAATATCAACTATATGATGCCAACTCAGTGGTCTAGCCGTTAAGTGTCATGAGCTCTATAGACAATGAGTTCGTAGATACATACTACTGAGAAGTTCAATACTAGTATGAAACATCTATTCATTACTTTCTGGTTTATGATGCTTATCTACCTTGGTCAGTTTGTTGTTATAAAAAAATTGAAATCCATCAGAGATATCAACATTCAACTACATAATAAGTAATATTTAAAGGTAAATAAACACTGATAATGAAAGGCCAATAAAATGTGTTGGAAATCAGTGTTTACTTCAGTACAATCAATAAACTTTGGTCGATCACTAATCATTAGGTTTCAGTTTAGCAAAGATGAAATGTTTTGAAGTAAGTGATTAGTCGATACACGATATTTCATTGGTATGAAACCACTAATAGAACTTTAGTACTGACTCCTGTATATTGCTTCCTACTCGTAAGCGTTTACTTATGGTGTAATATAAGTGCCAATAAATCCATTTATATAGAATGATCGAATGATAGTAGTAGTAGTATATACAATAAAACCTATGTAGAGAAAACTATGAAAATTCATTAGAAATCTTTCCGACGATATCACTTAGCGAAGCTGTATGTTACGGTATAGTCGATTATGAATTAACTCCTTTAAATACCGATGAGAATTGGTCATCTTACCATGTTGATTGACTGTAACTTTATGCTCAAAACGCATACTGAATAACTATTTATTGTACTAACATAAGAACTTTTCATGAATTGCAGTATTAATTTTAAAAGACTGAATTTTAAATTCTATAATTTAGACATTTTATTGTGATCAGTTTCATATTCTTTATACTAGCTGGATCTGTTTAAAATAAACTTCCGCTTCACGCTACATTGATTGCTTATCTATATGTCTACTTGCTTTTCTGGGACCTATTACGTAAACTTCATAATTAAAGCTTTCTCAACAATTCTTAAAACAGTACCCAGTTTGTTTCGCAAAAGAAGAATACAAATTTATTAATGCCTTAATAAAAGAAAATTGAGTCACTTCCATTCACATTACCCATTATAAAAATCTTTTAAAATTATCGACATAGTTAAGCGATTAGGTACAAAGGAAGTAAATATCTTGGTCGTTTACACTGCAGAAGATTTAGTATTTCGACAATGTATGCATGAATTTTGTTTAAAGAAGTAGAATATTTAATCGTACATTTTACCATGACCATCATATCCTCTCTGGTCTATAAATTTTATTTTCATGTTTAGTTCTTAATAACCAGTACTTATGAAGTCCTGATTTTTCTTAACTTTTATTCAATCATCATTGTTTCCAACAAGTTTTTCTTTTTTTTTCATAACCAACTTTCCTACTTTAGACATCTAGCAACTACTAGTCAGCATTAAGTTGCCTTCCTGCGATACTTGAAATTCACAAATACTATGCTTTTTTCAGTAGACTAAGTGTTCTTGTTAAAAGAAATACTACTTTTAATAGTATTGTACAATTTCGACAAACGATATCATAGAAATGAAAATTTTGTGAGCTGAATTGTTTTTATTTCCTGTTTAATAACACAATACTCTAGATAAACAACTATCCACATTTAAAAGGATAGTCGGGCAACAAATTAGGCCCCACATGTATACAAACATAAAGACTAAACCATATTTGAAGAGTCTTGGCAACTGAAAATAAATAAGTTTTAACGTTTTACTAGGGGAACTGATAGGTGCTTCTTCAGGAACAAGTTATTAAAACCAAAATTTAGTTGTTTGTGCTTAAAATATGTTGGTATTTCTCAGGTATCAGTTACGACCAGTGAGCACTCGATATCCATTTTGCTCTTAGCAGCGCGCACCCACTACCAACAAGGAGGATTCCCACACTAATATGAAATATCTGTCCAGCGCACATTGATTCTCATTCGTATCCAACCAACATTAAATTATGATGAACACGCAATTAAACTTAATACCTATCAGCATAAACTTCAACTCAGAAGCAAAACTATTAAAAATATATATATGGTGAATCAATGAAACACTTGTTCAATTATGATCCTTAAATGGACATTTGTATTGTAAAAAATGAATAAGTCAGATAGAAAGTGATTAACATGACCTAACTAATTAATGGGTCACTACTTGACCATTTACATGGAAAAAATCATAATGCAAGCATCAGCTAGTCATCTTCAATAATATAACGTGTTAATAACAGTCTACTGAAGTTTCTCAAACGTAAATTTCCTCACACTGTTGTAGCAATGGCTATTCAGATTAAAATACCAAAAAAATACTTGCAGCCGCTTCTTTTCCTATGATGAAAATCAAAGTAAATAAATCAATAATCATTTTAATGATAAGATAACCTGATTTGCTTAATATGCATATTGATTTTCCTCCTTTTACATCATCCTAAGTTTGTTTCCCTTTTTTTCAAGTGTTATTGTTATTACTACTCATATCTTTGCATTATTCTTACTATTAATCCCGTAATCAATTGAATAACATTAATGAACACTTATTCCATTTTACTGTTTCATATCGTTCTATACATTAAACTTAGTCTCATCCCAAAAATATTTTTTCATTTGTATCCAAAATTGTTTACCACTATTTCACCCCCAATATATATTCATTTGGATGATGTTCATGATCACTCTAACAGTTTCAACTGATGCATAAACCGACTGAAATCAACAAAAACAAATAAATAAGGCCAAAATACTAAATTCGTCATCCAAATTAATTTTCAATAACTATCTAAATCAATAAGTAACCTATTTCTGTCTTCTCACTACTGTCAAGATTTTCATATAATTTTTAGTTGGTACTTATAGCCTATTGACACCCTCTCGAATAACTTGGATAACTTATTCTCTTGACATGATACTTCTACATCATTATAGACTACTATTATGTGTTAAGCTTATATATATGAATACAGTTGTACAGCTAATGTAAGTGACATCAATAGTTAATTTCTTCATTGAATATATGGCATTGTTTGCTTATTTGTAACTGTTAAAATTTTTAAATATAATTTTACTTCTAATAACACAACTATTCTGTTTTTGGATAGTTGAGAAAATCTTTGTATGTATACGCAACGTTAAGTTACTGAAGTTCTATTCATAGTTATTCTAAAAGTACTCATCAATTTTACCAATATCAAAGGCTAAGTATTGAAACTATTATTATTGACATAGAATCCTTGTATGTTCTTTAATGCCTCGATTTCATTAAATTTAATAATATGAAATTGTATGATGAACTGACAATCTAATAAAACAATGCAGTAATAAGAAATACACAATCTGAAACTATTCCATGCTAAATTAACTATTATATAAATGTAGATTATGTATAATTATGTGAAATAATCTAATAAGACCAATACCTGTTAGTGATTAATGATTTCCAGTAGGTCTGTTATTGTTGGTTAATGTTATCAGTGTTTTTATCTTTTTCTTTCACGCCAGGTTTATAGTTTACCCAGAGTTTTTGTATAAATAAACCTTTTGGTTACTATGTTAGCTTTTGAAGTGAATTACTCTACTGTTTATTTGATTTGAATTCTGAAATTGTTTCTATAGCATCAATGAAAATCATTAAATCACTTGCAATTTATTTATGATTCATTCATTAGATCTGAATAATTCAGTTCTAATAACAATTAAGTGAATACTTTTATTATAATGCATATGGAAGTTTAAACATTTGGATGCCTATCAAGCCGTTACATCCCTAGTCAATACAGTAGTCATAAATACTTAACAATCAACATGTTTTTGTCGAAAATTGTGTAATACACCTTAGTTGTTCAAAACACTATACTTAACAGTAAGTAAAAAGCTACAAATATGATAACCTCTTATTATCTATTATATAGGTAGAACTAATCTATGGGGCCCGACCAATAAATGTTGAGATACAATTTTCAAGGTCGTGGCGCCAATTTTGTAATATGTTGTTGGCGTTCGAAAATATACATCGGAATTTCGATGAAACAATGGTAATAACGTATCTTTAAGATAAGGGCTTGATTCAAAAGATTTATATATTGCACTTGTGGACTTGAAATGTGCTAAGTTAGATTAAAAGCAAACGTATTAAATACACAATCAGGTGGTACTAGTACTGTTTTAAAAAATCAATCAGAAGTGGATGCTTTTTCCATAAATGCAAAATGATTTGCTGCCTGATTGATATACCGCTGTCAACTACTGAACCGTTATATAGTGTGACTGAAGTAACGTCTTTTCAGTGGTACGAATGCTGCAGAAATATATTCAGTGAAATGTTGTTAAAGACAATTTCATCCATGAGAGGTATTAGCAAAATAGTTGAAGTCGTTAAGTGTGCAATCAGAAAAATAAAATAAAACCTTGGGAGAAGTGTTCAAACAGTAGGATTTGTCAAATTATTAGATATTTCTTTAGACATTTGGGATTTTGGATAGAACCCTGGGGATAGGACATTTTGAATGCATCCCAAATAGAAAAGTAACAACTCTGTTACCATATATCAAGCGACATGCCCTACCTGAATTAGTACAATTACTAGATGATTGAAATTCATATGGGTACATTCATCATCACGAATATCAACATCACATAGTAATTCATCAACGTCATTTATGAATCCTACGATAGGAGTGCATATAAATAACATCGAGGAATTGTCAGGCAACCTAAGAAAGTACATAAGATCCTATTACAGATCATGGGGTTAAATGTTATGCATGTTATCATTTTTAAAATTTAATGACATCGAACCGCTTAGTAACCTGGAAAAAATCATTAATTATGTAAAATTAATATTTTTGCTTCGATTTTTTCTATTTATGACTATTTTTATTGGTAAAAGTCAATCATTAATATATACCGTCTTCTCATCGGTCTTAATTGACCCAGCGTCATTTCTAGAATCGTGTAGCCATGGCAATATATAAGTGGAATCATTTCATTCATCATTTGTTGATAGTTTCATTCATTAGTTTACCAGAAAACTCTTCATACTTTTACAGATGCATGGGAACTAACTTAATTACGCACCAGTAAAAGTAAAAGTTGATAAATTAACTCAATATCAAATGAAAACAAAAGTAATTTTTGTTATTATGAATGTTGGTATACATTTATTGATTACTAGCTAATGAGAAGACAGTTATTGAACTGATAATGTTCTGTTTATGACATTCAGTAAAGTGACTCCTTCAGGTCATACATTACCAATCAATATGAGCCTTGTCTTCATCATACTTTACATCAGAAAAAGAAACAGTTTCATAAATATCTATGAAGTGAGCAAACTGAAAGGTTTCTACATAAAAGTATTCGCTTAAACCCCAAAGGTGAAGTTTCGTAACCAAATCTACAAACTTGCTAAATAATTTTATGGTATGAAAACAAATGAATATGTGTAAAGTTTAAAAAAATTTTATAATTGCCAAACAAACAAGGAAGTTCAACATTGGGATGCATGTGCATCCAGCCGACGAGTCCCAAATAAGACTAAACGCGCGTCTTGGATTCCACTTGCCAGTCACAATTAAACTTTAAAAAAGTTTATAGAATAGCATAATAACTAACTGAATTGAGTTCATTTGCAGAAATAGATATTAGGTTTAGTTGTTTATATTCGTCACAGATTGATGCTAGTCGGGTACCAATGAAAACTAAGGAGCACTGAAAAACGTTTTTGTGTTGATATCGAACTCTTCAAAGGTACACACCCTCTATTCAATCAAGGAATCTAACCCAGGATACTCAGGTCTGATGGGAGACGTCTACTCATCTGTACCTCAGGGCCGGTTTTCAATTCAAGCGTTTTGACTTTTATCAGTTTATTACTAAAGTTGAAATGTTCTTGGCAATTGGCATTCAGCATGCTCGTTTCTTACTATATGAGACGCAGCCGGATGTAGTTGCTTATCAAATAGGATGAAATACCTATCCTGGATTCAACTTGTTAGCCATAATCTAAATTCTGATAACCAATATTTTACTGATGATTGTTTATTTAAATACAAAAAGAAACAGTTGCATTGAAAATATTCCTACCAATATGATTAGTTTGGAAATGCAATATTTTTTATAGAGTAATTGAGCTTGTAATTGGGTGTCGTAGAGAATGTTAAATGCTAATTCGATATCACAAATTAGTCTGAGTGAGACAACCATTGGCAGCTGTGAAGCATTGGGCAGATATTTTGTCCCTGTATGAGACTCTTCAGTATTGCGTATCCATGACCTCTCCATGGATTGCTCTCAACACCTTCAAGCTTTACTGTGAACACCTAAACATTAGACCAATGAACCGGCCCCAAACGGCTGATATTTCTAGCTTCAGTCATTTCACGATATTTGCTACTTGTAAAGTTCGATACATTTATTGTATCATAATAAAATATTTGAATTTATGATAAGAAAGCTTAAAAATTCTATTCGTTATTCACTTTATTTTAATTTGTGAGATTAGGAAAAACATATCCAATCGTTATTGTTGTTTACAAAAACAATAATCCTTTCGTTATTTGTCTCCTAAATTGTCATATTCATTTAAAATCATTTATAGATTATTTTCATGAAAGATTTACTTCAGTAAGACAATTATTAAGTACTAGAAAGCATTTAAATAAGTAGTATATAATGACGATATCGAATAGAAAATAAAACTGTCCGCTGTAGGACTGAAATATTTATGTTTGTTAATTGAAAAGAGTTTTAGGTGTATGTTCTAATTTTTAACGGGATTTCAGTCAAATTTAGTTATTGATAAAATACTTTCAATAATTTCTTATGCTTATAATGATGTAACCTTAACTTTGTTTTTAATAGTCTAACGTCACTTATTACTAATTATTCAACAAATTAAGTAATGCTTCTTATTGATAAACGATCAACAGTTGTATAACTATGATTCTGTCAATGAAATCTTACTTCCTTGTTACACAATAATGATTAAATGAATAATTTGTATAGTAAGTATAGATTTACTTGACAGCTGTATATATTCAGTTTGAAATTATTTACTTTGCTACTTTCATCTCATAGTGATATGTTTTACTAAACTATACTGTACATATATTCTTCCAACTATTAATGATACATACAATATGCATTTATGGTTGATTCTTTCTATTCGGTTAACTACATTGAATATAATATCTATCACTTTCTGAAATATATAAAACATAAATTCTATTCAAAGATTCACTTACTCAAATAACACTGAATAAATATTCTAACACTTAATATCTTTTCTTGTAAATAAACTGGATTCATTTAAAACATAAGTATAACTTTAATGACACTCTGTAAGATTTTATCTTTACAAAAGATTAACAACTAAAAAAGTATCATTATAGTATCCAGGTAGATTAGAATTAAGGAAGAAAAAGTAAAAACAGAGTACAATTTAAGAAATTATCAATAGTTATTGTCGTTTCCGCAAACCGTCACGTTCTCAACATTTTGTAGTAATAAATTCATTAATCTTCTAAATGTGAACGGTGCCCATGCCAGCCCAAATGGCATTCTCCTAAACTGGTACTGCTTCTGACATACAGTGGAAGCTGTCTTGTACCTGTCACTCGCCCTTATCGGTACTTGCCAACACCCTGACCGGAGGTCTAGTACAATAAACAACTTTGCTTGTTGTAAGCGATCTAGGGTTTCGGCCACAGCTGGCATTGTGTACGGTCATAACTCTGCTACACTGTTTAGTTCTCTGAAGTCAACACAGAATCTATAATTCCCATTAGATTTCGTTACTAGCAGTACAGGTGAACTGTAACGGCTATTGGCCTTTTCAGTTATCTCATCCCGCAACATTTCTTTAACTTGACGATTTACCTCTGTTTCCAGATAAACTGGTATGCGGCGCATGTGAAACGTCAATATTTATTCCTTCATGTACAGTTTTCATGTTTAAATCCATGTATAAATCCTTAATCTATCTCATGTATACAGTGATAAAGTAATGAAAAACAAAGAGAAACGGTTGCTATTGAGTACTCCCCTGAATCTAAAGTGTATCTGTATTGACTGTTTTAATGTTTTTCTTTTTGAAATGACTCAAGGTCAGGATAAATTATTGATTAATGGTGAACGGAGTAGAACCACGGTTTTGCAAATGTATTATTGTGTTTATAAGTTCTGTGTTTATTTAGGTCAATAATGTTGTTTTATGCTCAAAAGCTTTCATAAAAATGATTTAACCCGATCAGTAAGAAATTTTGTGATAAAGTCTTAGAAATTAGCTAGCTGAAATGATAACATATAAATAAATATGACAAGATAAATAAGGTATCTACGTGTTGGAATTGTTTGCACACCATATGTATATGCATTTGGAAGCCTGTATCCAATAAACAATCAAATATGGGATCCCTTATAATTAATTACTTTTAGTCTTTCTCCTAACTCTGAGATGAAAATATTTTAAAATATGATGAAAGGTCTATTTAGTGGTATGCTGGATGTAATAGTCTCTATAATTACAGTTAAACTGTTAAATTATCATCTGGTGGAGGAACTCGATAGTTTACTCATTTCCGGTGAATTGCATATTTGAAATGCAACTTATTTCTGAATAACCTAAAAACGTTGATTTCATAAATCGATCTCAAAAATACATCACTTGCGCAGTTCAAACAATTCAGTTTCTTAACATGATGTGGTAATAATGTGTATTTATTCCTTACAAATCGATCTCATCTAGGTATCAATGAAAGCCAGGAAGCACTCGAAATCTGTTAAGTTCCAGTATGAATACCTCGGAAGTATGACCCAAGGACCTTACCAGCGGGCTTAACTTAGAGCCTTCAGGTCTAATGATCAACGCCGAACTACCAGCACCATTAAACATAGGTCTAATAGTGGTGTCTTCACTTAACTAAATTAACGACACAGTACGAAATATCTGTTCGATTCTGCTTAGTTATCGACACCATCTAGCTGAAATCGGTGCAGGATAATTTCGAAAATTTGAAAATTTGTTCAGACTACGATCTTTAGCAATGAAGATAGTCGATATCGTCTAAAAGTTAAACTTTACCTAATGTGTATATAATTTACTGTACTACTTTAAACCTTGTATGTTCCTGTTGTTTGTGATGAAACCATAAATTGTATCGTAACTACCTGTCTTTTATTCCAACTGGCTAATTGGCAATAATACTGTTACGGTCGATTGCGGTTAGAGGTTCACCCTCGATCTAGAACAGGGCTTATTTAGTGTTCAGCGGCTCCCCAAATTAGCGAGGGTAATTCGACAAACAATAATACAAATAAAAAGTTGAAGTTCACATGAATCACTTAGTGATGTAAGAGTACCACTCTAAATCCAGTCTTACTTAGCGAATCAAATTTTGACAGAAAATGACATTCTTTTAATAATAATAATAACGAATGTATTTTTGAATTTGATACCATGAATTAACCGGAATCAGACATTTATTTCAAATCAGGAAACACTGGAAAAATACTTTATTTCAATATGAAAATTCCCCAGAGTGACCACCCACAATCCCTATCAGAAGATCGATCCCAAGATATTTAGGTTTCTCAGCCAATGAGTAATTCTTAGACTAGTAAGCTAACATCCAACATGTTTCTAACTTTCATGACCTTTTCCACTGACATTAATGGGTACATACCTTACACCTTAAATAGTTGAACTCCACTAGTTACGTCTTATTATACTGATCCGGTACTTTTCATTGCTTTTCACTGATTATCTATTTCGGGTCAATTCATGTTATCACATTAAAAAACCTAAATTTTTCACAACACAACTTTCATTAAACAAATCAACCATTGATATAATTACGTATTAAGTCAACGAGCATGAATAAAGTAGAGATCTGTAGTGAATTATTTCTTTTTATAAAACCGATCATTTCAAAACCTAATAAGCAGTTTCATTGAAGTTATTAAACAGTTAATTATTAAGTAGGTGGTTCAAATTTATCTACTTATTTCCACTGATGATTACATACATTACAACTATGATATCTAGATAATAATCACATAGTCATGTAGTTTTATTTTCTTTTAAATAAATGACGTATTTAATGTAATTACTGATAAATTATGTGATATTAAATAAACATAGAAAAGACACTGCATTAAATTATGTTTATATCATGAGGAATCAGTTAGCAACTATGATGTTTACATGATGTAGGTGTTACGTCATGCATAATAATAAATATTATTTTTTGGTAAAATTTTACATGTTATATTGAAACAACAACCAAAAAAAGAACATAATTCAATTGTTTTTATTACGTAAAGTTATTGAAAAAAACTGTTTGTATAATAATTTTAACTAATATGTAGTCTAATTGATTTTTTGTAGTTACTGTGATAATTAAAAAATCCAACGGCTTTTAGAAGTACCCTTCTACTTATTTAATGAAAGGAATAGGTAACAAATTTCCAAAATGCTTATTTTAGGTGAAAGGGGGGGAGGAGAGGGATTAATATCGTTTACTTTTGTTATAGACAAATTTATGTAAATTGGATTAGTAATAAATAAAAATGTAATTAATGGGGTACAGGGGGGGGGATTTTGTAATATTATTGATTATTCAACATTTTGTTGAGTTTGATGTTAAATAGGATGGACCGTAGGGAGAAATAGCAAACATTTGAGGAGAATAACTGGACTATTCATTTTACTTTGTTCAGTTCTCATCAGCTACCACATGCAATCTAGAATATTCTAAAATCGAAATTATAAAATGTAGACCAAACAAAAGTTAAGAACTGTCAATCCTGACATCACGAATTAATCTGAATCAGACAACCATTGATCACCTGGAAGTACTGAAGAGTTGTTTTATCCTAGTGTAGGACACTTCAGCAGTGGGCATTCATGACCCCATCGGGGATCGAACCCAGGGTCCTCTGGCACCATTGGACCACTAAGTCGGCTTCTAACCGTTTATATTTTTAATTTAGTCAATTCGTGATACGTTTGCGCGACCTCATCCATTGTCATTGGTGGGTAACTGCCTCACACTCGACACGGTTGGACTCCACCGGTCACGTCTTTAAACTAGAACTCCAGGAATTACCTCAAGGAGCTAGTCACTTGTGAAATTATTCGGAGGTAAATACACATATGAAAACATTATAATGATTAGAATGAAGTAAATAAAGTTCATAGTACTTAATAATAACTGCTGCAAGTAGATATACTTAGTAAGCAAATATTCCAGAATGATAGTAATCTTTTTCTGCGACATGACACATACTATTTGGCATTGCACAAAGCGGTTAAGCAGCCAATAGTATATTGTAGCAAAGAGAAGTTCGCTAGGTACCCTTCTATCAAAAATCTATAGATTTCCCTTTCATGTTACCTCCAACTGAATCTATAAATTTAGATGTATCTTCCAGAGCAGTTAAATCGGTAGAAATTATAAACAAACCTACGTTCCATTCCAAGAGCATATTCTGGAGAATCTTCCACTGATTGATTTGAAGACATTCAACAATGCCATCTCATAACATCACATTGACACAGAGCATACAAGTGATACTTTTAAAATCCTTCAATGTAATTTAAAAGCAACCAAGTTCATGACTCTTTAAATTTCCCATAGCTATAGCCATCAAACCTCAAAAAAACAAAACCTCTGTATTCAAAAAGAATCAGTGGTTAATCTTTTTCTTCCACGATGATGTTATCATCAACCGATTACATCAATTAGTCTTTTTCATAAAAACACTTCACTGATTTCCATTTCAACATCTAAATTTATTCAACTTCATAATCTTAAAATGAAATTAGACTGATCTCAACTCATCATTCATTTGTATCCAGTTTTTTTCTTTTATTCAATCAGTTAAAATCTTTAACCCTATAATTTTTCAATGTTTCTTTGTCATTCTGGAATATTCACTTACTACTTATATTTAATTGTAACAGAAAGTAGTCAATTTCATAAACTTTAATTTCATCGTCTTCCTAATCATCATAATAATGTGTCACACGTATGTTTACTTTAGAATAATTTCACTTTATAGATTTCGTTCAGTTAGTACTTTGTAATTTGATTACAGGATATTCCAGGTTGTAAGTGGTAGCTGATGAAAACTGAACGTAATAAAATGTGTATAACCAAATTATTCTATTCAAATGTTTATTCTATCTCCCTTTAAGTTTCCTATATGAAATAAATGTATATAAGGTAAACTGTATCATTTTTCTAACTACCTGTAAATAAAAAATGACAAATGGATGACATTTTAAAAATGTATTTTCAATCAAATACAATTACATGCATAGTCTACCTACGTTGAGTTCTAAGATAAAGATCAGTTGTTTTTCGATTAAACAGAGTCTCTACACCTAACTTCAAACAGTTAATGTTAAAAATGCTTAACCATTTGATACTACTTATATCCTCCCATTAATACAATAAGTAGTAAACGAATACAATGAATACGCTTCAAGTAGATATCAGATGTTTTCATAGGTTTCCAGATGATCCATGTCTCTTTTCAATATTGATTAGTTTTTAATGTCTAACACTAACAACTATAGATGACATAGTTTATGACATTCGATCTTAAACAACCTGTCAATATTTGTACAGTTGTAAACACTTATTACTGTTTCTTGTCACACACACACACTCCGAGTACTATACAAGTAGAATCTATATTCTTGAAAAAGAAAACTAAATTTGTATGCTGATTTTACTTAGAGATCATGTTATTTATTAAATAAAACTAATCTAGAATCTTAGTTGAAAGTAAATGTAATGAATCTGTAGAAGTTTTGTTTAATCGGTTGTCTTTAAAGTTTTATTTGTTCTTAACCGTGGCCTTACTGATGTGTCATTTTAGCCTACATTCATGTGTAAAGAGCATAAATAGATTTTTGTTTAGTTATTTTTCACAATTTGTCAATCATTACAAAGTGAAAATAAGAACTTATATTTAAAACTACGCACGTCTACAACACATAAACCGAGAACATCAACGTCTATCATTATATCAAGTCTGATATCAAGAGAGACTAGACGCTTTCGATGAAACTTAAAATATTGTTACCTAGACTTGTAGTTTTAATGGTAGCTATTTAGTTTATCATATTACAACTAACAGTTGACTGTTTTCAATCGCCCTGGTTAATGGATATGTAGCAACTAGATTGCCAGATTTCTATAATTACTGTTGAACAAACGACATCATATTACAAGGCCAAGCATTATATTATAGCATTTACTGATTGTAATTCATAGAAATGTAATATATGCATGTAACAGTAATAATTTCACTAAAATTGTTCAGTTTGTCGTTGTTTATTAATAGTTTCTACGAATGATGTTACAATGGCCTCAAATGGTCGTTTAGTGCGAATGACTATATAAAGCTCCATCGTAGACTTTCTTTTAACAATGATGCATATGATGATTTTTTAACAGGTGAATAAAGGAACGTTACATGAAAACATTCTTTACATTTACACTTCAAATTGTTTTGAAAATCATTCTGTATACTGTTGCTAAAAGTAAAAGATGTACTTATGTATATCCATAATATTTGCAATAAATAAATTACAGTTGATTGTTGAGCGAAAGGACTATCTTCTCTTTATTTCTAATATAAAGACAAGTGACTCAAAAGATTAATTTAAACAATGCGGTATACGCAGACAGATATCTTCAAGGAATTTGACATCTTCAGATTAAAAGCAAGATATTAGTTAGTTTCCGATGTTGGTTATTATCTTAACACTACTCAACTCTTAAACCATCACCATATTAAAGAATATTGTGTGCAATATGGTACGCTTTAAGGTTTAATGTTAGGAATTGGATCTTCGTTCGAATATAAGTCTACTCACCCCCCCCCCCAATAGTTTAAGAAAACTTAATACAATTTAAGTTATGTGGTATTTAACATGTAGATTGGTTTGCAATAACTGTAATTCATTTGAAGATTCCACATATTTCATCATTATAGAAATAATTTTTTGATAGCACAATATTACAATCATGATAAGATGTTTAAGTGTTATGCCTGACCTTTCTTTAAGTACTTTTATTCTGTTACATAATGTTAGACCTTAATGGTAGGACTTCATAACAGGTATTGAGTAGTTACAAAATGAAGTATGGTTTCAAATTCACTGAGTACAGTTTCGATTCACATGCTGACCATTTATTGTATGTGAACTTGTCTAAACGAAAAAAATGATAGCTACTTTTGATAAAAAGAAGCTATTTACCAAGACTTCTCAATGCAACTGAAGTGGACAAATACAGATACATACACATGCTGAAATGCGAGATAGTGGTATATTTTAGTTTTATATACTCATATGATTTGTAGGTAAAACTGTATTGGTTAATGAATCTATAATCCTACCACCATTATGATTGAGACCAAAGTATTTGTATCTAATGAATTCGTTTATAGTGTTATTCACAGTGGTTCATATGAATAAAATCGATGCAATGTGATCTTTAATGAAAAACTACTTTTACTTACAGATACTCAGAAAACGATTTCAATTCATAATTTGTTTATTAGTTGGTTGATTTAGATTTGGGTTTCTACAGATCATTCCCTCTTGAATCCCTCAATTGTATCAGTTAATTATTCTTGTCCATAACAACGTTTGCTTCCTTTTGTCATGATACTTTAAATCAATATTTCGTAACCACTATCCAATCAATAAGTAAAGTGTATTTTATCGATATTTTGTGCTATAAAATATGATTGAAAATAGATTCTACATAGTGTAGTTTATTAAGTTACTTCAGAAATAGAAACTTTGCTTTGTCGATTTCATACTAAACGTAAGCTTTTATTAAAGTTTATTCATAAGCCAATTGAGCAGCAAAATCTTCATTACCTTTCCTTTTTTTAACTCTTCAGTGCCCATCAAAATGATGGATGTATAGTACTGAAGGCTCTTGGTTTGATCCCCTATCAGAACCGAAGATGAGCATTAATAGGTCTCGTACTAGAATGAAACAGCTATCTAGTACTCCCTGGTTTTCAGTAGTATCCGACAGAGATAAATCTATAACCAGTACAACCAACTACAGGTTGTAATTGTTAGCGAGTGATTAAATAATCAGATTCCAAGCAAATAATCACTTACTAAATAAATTCGTAAAATAAAACTGAATTTTTTCACGGACTATATTTCACTTGCATTCATGATCATTAGAAACTAGTCAAGCTGAATTTAACCGTTATGAAAATAGATTTAATTAGAGAGAACTTTTAATGAATGATACATATTAGTTAGTGTTTCCATAAACTTTATAAAACATTCCTATCACATCATAATTTGTTAGGATATTCAAAAAAAAGAAGTAGAAGAAGAAAAAACAAATAGATAGGAAAAAGGATCAAACTGAATGTTATGATAAAATCTATTAACACTTCATTTCGAAAATTACAGCTGATATATCGAAATCAGTTCCAAATAGAATGCCAACATGCTTTGAAACGACAACGAAATTTACATTTTCATACGATTAATTCTTAAACAAGTTAAATAAATCACTTCTATACATCACTGTGAATTCAATTGGTCATGTGTATCATAGAAACTGGCACTTACAACCATCGCTTCAAGTTGTCACACTCCATTGGTTCAAAAAGATGAACACCAAAGTAGTAGAAATAAAAGTGACACCAGTGACAATAAAACAATAAATACGTAAAATATGATATGGGAGTAAAGGCAAGGGACGATGTTTATAGAAAGTCAGTTACATAACAATTTCAAGCATAAGATTATTATATTCGATATGGTTTATAACCAATACAAAAACTAATTACAGTTCAGCGTTCTGATTCATCTCAACTTTATGAATATTGATTATCTGTTCCTAAAAGTATTTCCTCCTTAAATTGTTAGTTAGACAACCAGTGAGTGCAAGCACCCACTGAAACATCATTGTTTCGTCTTAGTGTGGAACTCTGCGGCATCGTACATCCGCTACTCCATCCTGAAATCGAGCCCACGATCTTCAGACATTTCTACGAACACCTAACTATTAAACCAATGAACCGACGGATATCCAATGGTTTATTCTTTTAACTCAGTCAGTTCGAGATAAATTTGTGCGACCTCATCTATAACCATCAGTGGTTAGCTGCCTGACACTCAGTATGGATAAGCTCCATTGATCTCTTCCTGTATTTGTTTTCCATATGATACTGTTTCTCTATTTTGAAACTTCATTTCTTGCTAAATTTTAATAGGTTACTATATGGTCAGCTTGCTTAGCATGTATTACACACAGATCTTTACTCGAAAGTTCATGATCACATTTAAACTTACACAATGCGAAATGTTACATGCTGTAACATGAGTAGTTTACTGATTTTGACATGAACATAATGCATACTGTATTCACCATTACTACAAGTATTGCAAGAAAAACCTGATAATATTCTAGCGAAAACATTCATGTTTTTCAAGATTAGTTATTCGTGATTGACATCTAGTTGTAAAATTAAGTTTTCCTCAAGCAAACGTTTTAAAAGTTTATATAATATGAATCAAACGAAGGTATCGTCTTCTCAATGATATTTACGAGGAAGTTAATATAACATTTATATTTTATTCCGTTGAATATGTGGAATGATATAATCAAAAATCAAAAAAGGCACTGTGTTGCTTAGAAAAGAGGTATGTAAATCAAATCTAAGGTATATAAAGTAATTTTCAGATATGCATATACGGTAACTTGCATAGTGTACTCTGAAGTGCTTTTCAATTGAGAACTAATTTTTAACTGGTAAATTGTTATTTACTTGTTGTAAAAATGATAACTACTGTGTATGAATAACCAACTAATTATATTCAAGTTAAGAGTTTCACATAATCTACTGACCATATAAAAAAATGATGAAACAAAGAAGCTAATTATTACATCATGAGAATCTACAATTATGCCAAGTAGTAATTAATGTCATACAGTTGGTAATCGAATTATGTATTTAAAATTACCGTATGATCATCCTATTGAGTGAGTGAACAGTATGATACTGACTAGCACAAATTCTTAACAACACGGCTTCGTGTTGATTAACTTCAACTACCTAACCGTGAATAGATAGTTAATAATGGCAATGTTATATACCATCTCATTTAATTAAAATCAATCGGAAGATGGTAAACAATCTCGAACTCTCTAAATAATACTTTATGTCCTAATGATATATTCACTTGTCAGATAAGTAAGAGATTAATACAAAACTCAATAAAAAACAATAAAAATAAAAGTTTTCAAAGTATTTTTTCAATCGATTTAAATTCTATATGAATGGCAATAAGAAAAAATTAATCTAAAAATAGCATCAAATGAAAATGCCTATGATTTGTTGTTATGCTATAGACTAGTTACCTTGAAACTATATACGGTGCATAATTATACATCTGTGTAAAATAACTCTTCTCTTATGCATCTAAATATTATTTTACTCAAATCTAAGCAAATTAATTATTATTATTAATAACGCAGATATAATATAAACGGATAATTCTACGAAGGTTCCTTATTTGCTTGAAGTATGAATTCACTTACATTGAATGAGATCAACAATTTTTTTTTATTATAAACATTGATATATTGTGAAATCTAATTAAAATTAATATAGAAAGTTAATTAGTTAAATCAGATTCATCATTAACAGTATTATAAAAATTAACATACTAAAACAACAAAAGTATGGATTTTTAATGAGTTAGAGTTAAGCCACTATTGAAAAAAAGGAAGCACTTAGCAGCTGTTTCGTTCTTTTCGAGGTGGACACCCACGACCCACAGACTCAGGACCTTCAAGCTATGTAGGGAGCCCCTAACCCTTCGATCACTAAGTCGGCTAGCATCAAACGGTTAATATTTTCAACTCAGTTAATTTCCCGTATATATATATATATATATATATATATATATATATATATATATATATATATATATAATTCAGCGATCTCCAGAACACCATATTATAACGAATACTAGCCCATTATTAACTAAATTCTTGAGTCAGTTTCCATAGTTCTAGTACGATAACCTCCAATCAACTCTGATATGAGGCAGTTGCACCGCCACCTCCTTTTGATGGCATTTGCTGAGGTTGCACAAATCTTTAGTGAATTCACTAAGTTAAAAATATCAAACATCGATACCGGCTGTCTCTGAGGTTTAAGAGTTAAGAGTTCGCATCGAACGCTAAAGGTCCTGAGTCTGCCTCTCTGACGGGGTCGCGGTCATTGCTCAAGAATCCCATACTAGGATGAAACAGTCTTCAGTGCTTCCCTGTTTTCAGTGGTTGTCTAACTCAGCTTAATTCATGATATTAGACTGAAATTCAACAAACTCCACATCACCCAGTTATATGAAGTATGAATATTTCACTGATGTAAACAGATAAAGTCATATGAAACAAAATATATTGCTTAGGATTGTCTTTTTATTTGAAAATCTAATATTATAAACAGATTGAGGATTTGTGTAGATCATTGAATCATTATACAGTTTTAAAGCACGAATAAATCTTAGTTGAAAGACTGGCAACATTAAACAGTTGTTTCATCTTAGTATAGAACTTCACAACAATACACATTACATTAAATCATTTATGTACTGACTTGTACATACTTGAAATAATTTACTCTAACTTATGTAAGTAAAGATTAACTAATAAAAACACTTATTATTAAATAATTAGAAACTGTTATGTATTCTGAATACACCTGTTATCATCTAGATTGTAAGTAAATATGTATCCATGTATATATGTACAGTGTACAGCTTGGCACATGTATGCATCATTCTAATTTGCTACACCTCAGCATCATAGCAAGATTAAAACCAAATTACTAGAGGTAATAGTTACTTTAATGATTATATTAATGGCGGACATATAAAATATACCCAGTAACAAATAATTAGTTCATACAAATAAAGGTACGAAATAATTTCAAGCTCACAATTTAAGGGAAGACAAGGACTGAATACATTTGTATCAATGTAATTGATTTTGAATCATCGCACCCACAGTCTTCAACCTTTGATTACGGTATTTGAGTGAATCTTAACCAAGTAGTCTGTATCTACCGACAAGGTTCAAACCATAAGTCAATGACTTCTAGGATTGATGCCATATTATGGTTTGGAAGCTCTACCTTTCTCCCATCCTACTCTTATATCACTCAACAAAACATGCTGAGTTAGGCATGGATAAATAATCTCAATTTACTTATCCCAATTGAATTGAAATCACGTCGTTATGTTATTAGTACCTGGAAAACAATATTGTACATGTCCGCTTAGATTTAATTAGTCAATAATTGTAGTTATCTATGTAACAATATAATTCAAACACCCTAAATATTTCAGAAAAAAAAATGCTTAGAACACTGGATGCTACAGTTAACCATGAAAATTAGAAATACAAGAGGTTGGAGTTAATCAAGTAAATAATAACTTCATTAAGGAACTTTCTCTCTCTCTCTCAAATGTATCAGTTTTTAAAACCTTAGATAAGTAGAATAGTAAAAACAGTTATTTTCATTGAATATGCTAACGGATAAGTTGTAGGCGTGGTAACAAATATGATCTAATCTCTCACTGCATCAATATGTAACAGAATCTAGATTAAAAATTTGATATCAGAGTGTTTTATATACTTTTATTCACATCATTCATTATAATATAACTAATGAACATGGGTTCTCTAGTTTAGATATTGCTGGAAAGTTATGTGAATAGGAGATTAGGTGTAGTTGATAAAAATATAGATTTGAGTGAATTATAACATAGAGTTATACGAATACTGAAGAAATGTAAATGAAACAAATATTACAGATGCTGAAATATGGGCTCCAATTAGAAGCTGCCAATGGAATAAGTTCTAGTTAAAAATATACAAGTTATCTGCGAAACTTCAAATAGGCATCAAACAACATATATTCAACTGTTAAGACTTTCTACCTGCCATGCTTTGTCTCTGTATTATAAAATAATGTATTCATTATGTAAGACAATATAAATAAGGCATTTGTATTACGTTTTACAACCGTAAATTGCCTCTTGCTTGCTTAAAGATGTAGTAAAAGCATAATTATATGAGCCAGTTTAGTATCCCCGTACTAGTTTTACAGGAGACAGATAGAGTTATAACACTGAATCATTTCCACCAAGAATGCAAGCCGTCTAGTCTGAATGTTAAATTTGAGGCGATTTGATTGATTGACTGATAGATTCTACATAATAATTGAGTTGAAAACAAACTATTTACATCGAATTTTAAATTTAAATTCAATATCCCGAACTGCCCTGAGATAGACATGCATTGGAAATCAGGAGGGGATAGATATTTGTCTTATACTAGTACAGTACTTCTCGTTTGCATGATTCCACAACTTCACCTTATAGGATCTAGACAAGTACCACTGAACCAACTTCAATCAATAATTGACTTAACAATGTTATTTCATCGTCAAGCATACACTTTAGAAAGAAACCATAAACTGACTTAAATACGCATTTTACTAAAAGTACGATATTTCGTTTTAGAATGTCATCTATTATAACAGTGTCATAGTATTTGTAGTAGTTTATTTATCTTCATTATATTTATGAAATAGATGATTGTTGTATTTGTATACCTTCCCTTTGTAATCACAATTCGCTGCCACATTTCTAAATACAATTTCAGACGGACATTTATCATTTTTACTCGAAATTTACCAGGAGACTTTGTTATCCATGTAAGGTTTGTACTATTTTTATTAGAAACTAATTTGTGTTGACTAATCATAAAAACGATCCACATCTACGGTAAATGCTAATATCAAATGAAGACACTTCTTAGCTGACTATCTAAAGTTATTTAAACTGTCGTGTAATAATTGAGTCGAGGTTATTTTGTGGAGAAAGGTGTTAGGTATAGTTGTTTAAGTTCGTCACAGAGAGATGTTGGAGGATTATCACTGGAGAGTGCTGTTGAGTCCTAGTATGGGAATCCTTAGCAGTGTACACTATTGACTCGACCAAGGAATCAAACCCGAGGTATCACGAAAAAACGCTTAAACATCTTCACCACTAGTCTCATGTCCAGTGGTAGAATTATCTGGCAGAATCTGTTGCTAATACTTCTGCGTGGTTCAATACTAGGAAGTAAAGTCTGTCGCTGGCTTTAGTAAAACCCATCAGTTACCTGTCTGTGATGGTTTCGGACAACTGATATTATGATAAACAAAACATTTAAGCTATCTTCTGTGCACGTATCAATCCAAATGAGCAGACAACATTACATATGCTAAATAATAACTTAAGGTAAACTAAGTTTTACGGATTAGTTACCTTACGGAATCCTATGTAGCAATTACAGCGTAAAAATAATATAACTATCTACGATCAGCGTTGAAAGTATGCAATAATGTAATATGCATCATTTAGAATAGCATACCAGTCTGTGTTAACTAAAAGTACATTTTAATTTGGTATCACGAATTGGTTAGAAAACCATTGGAAACCAGAAAGCACTGAACAGCTGCCTTGTCTTAGTACGAAATGTGCACCAGCTTAAATCCACGAACCCACTAGTTATTTGAGCACAAGACCATCAGGTTTTGTGAAAGCTGTCTCAGTAATGCTGATGGTTAAGTTTGCCTAGAAGCCTAAATATCCTAAGTTTGAATTCTCGTTTGGGTCGTGGATATCCACCGTTAAAGAGTCCTGTACTAGGAAAAAACAACTATCAAGTGCCTATTGATTTTTGATCATTGTCTAGCTCAGACCGATTCGTAATCCTAAATTCGAATATAAAGAGGTCATTGTTTCAAAACTAAATAAACTCTAATTAATTACTAAGAGTTGGTAGTCAGCATTCATATGACTGAAAGGAATCAGACAACTAAACTCTGATAATATTCGTTGAAATGATTAAATACTTACTCTATTACACTTTGACAGATAACAACAGCATCATTACAAAATCAAGAATAAAAACTGAGAAAAATTTTGTTTTAAAACCTACTTAAAACTTAGTAAATAAATATAGTTCCAAGTCCTAAAATTATGCAAATACGATGGTGGCTATGATATAACAAATTCAATGAGGGAATAAGAACTCAATTTGATTATTGATCATTATATGTTAAGACTAAACATTGCAACACGATAGTTGTTTTATGTAAGTACGGTTGAATAATAATAATTCACCAAACTTCTGTCAGTCAAACAACTATGGTAACCGATTGCATCAATAATGGGAAAATAATATTCAGAGAGGAAATTTTTTCCCTGTAATATCATTTACATCAGCTTTGTAATCGTATATGCATATAAAATAGTACATTCAATGGTCTATAATAATATGGAAGTATGACGTCAGTTTCTAAACACAGCTGTCAAGATAACATGTGAAGGAATCAAAAGACTGCAATAACAAGTTATGAAGTAACTTTATAAGTAAAAAGATGTCGGAGGCAACAAGCTACGTAATAATCTATATAACTTGAAAATTTAGTAACATGAAGATATTATTGTAAGAAATAACTGTCCACTCTAAGGATGTGAAGGAAAGACTAAGGGAATGATGTAATACAGTATTACAAGGAACTGAATAAAATTTACGGAATCAAGAAAGGGGGTTAGGAAGACCATGACAAAATGAGAAATTGATTATTTTTGTTCTACACATATAGCTTAACTTGAACTGACGACCTTTGAATTAATTGGTATTAATTTGCCTAACTTTATAGACGATTTGAAAACACGGTTTCTATGGAGCCACGAAACAGATATACGTGAATTGAGATGGTTATTTTGGTAGATATTGGCAATTTAGTTCTACACTAGAACGAAACAACTATCTAGTTCTTCCTGGTTTTCAATGCTACCCTGCCAACGTCAATCTGTCACATATTCAATCATTTAAAGATGCACGTGTTGTCCATGAATGGAGTTGTTGATCGACTTGTATGATGTTTCCAACACTCAGGTAGAACTGTATTTAGGAATGTTTTTTGAAAGAATTTTATTTCCTGGGACAAGTAAGCTCTAATGCACACATTGATGTGATTGATAGCTGTAAAAATCTAGGTCCCGAGAAGAAAGGTAATACAGAGTTGCGCAGATTCGAAAGCTTTCGTGAAGCACTAGTAACCGCTTTTTGGCATTCAACATTCATGAGAAGGGTTTTTTCTTAAAGACTAAGGGCATTCTTCTATTTCACATTTTTCGGTTTCTGATTTCTTTCAGTCAACCTTGGATGACAGCCGTCCAGTGCTCCATGATTTTCCCTAGTGTCCAACCAACGGCAATTTAAGACAAATACAGACAACCAAAATCCATAATATTAAGTCTAAATTGTATAGGTAGATATGGGATTCTAGAGAATGATATTTTCAATGATACCCTGCCAACATCAATCTATAACGTATTTAGGGAATTAAAAATACTGACCTCCACAAAAATAACCATTTCAATTTAAAACTACATCAGTTTAAAAACAAATTTAAACAAAAATTATTTTGTTGTTGGAAAGGTATTTTAAACTGCTCTATTTGTTCTCAATACATTTATGCCATTATAGAATATGATATTACAGGGGATACTTTGAATACTTCTCAAGAGTGTATTTGAATTCACATAGTGAACTGATAAGATAAAACATTTGATTGCCATAAATAAATTGATGATATCACTGGATATTTCATATCTATTTGCCAACATTCCACAAATAAATACAGACTGCTCGAATTCTCCATATTTACATGTATTTACAAATCCAACTGTTTATATTGAACTAGTTACACTGGAACCATGCTTTGACAAGTTCGTCACCATATTACTGAACAATAGCCAACATAGGTGATGAAAAGACAATTAAGAATCGTGAAAAGTTTGAGTATTTAATAGACTCTCGGCACAGTGTAGATTCAAATATAGTCTTCAACACTATTCAATGTATCCTTTGTAATATGCTACATGGTTTACGAATTCGCCTTTTGTGTATGATTGAAGCTATCGGTATTCATATCCACAATCCTTATCTTTGCATACAAAATAAATCCTTGCAGTCGTTTTTTTCTTTCTTTGATCGTTTCCATAGGTTTTACACCCCTCCTTGAGTTATGCCCATAAAGTTATAACTCTTGCAATTTTTTAATTTCAACTTAAGTTTCACGTAACAATTTTTATTAATTGATCTACTGTAGAATTTCTTTTTTTCAGTATTATGCAATCTGTTAAACCATATTTTAACTTCCAAATACAGTAATTATATTGTTACTCTTTATTCATATGATATCTTCTCCATAATCACGTGTTCAAGTAATTTAAAATCTAAAAAAGTTATACTTAGTGTTACTATGGGCCACTATAACAGGTAGGATACTACACCCTTACTGCAAACCATATATATTCATGTAGAGACCTGATGAGAAACCAATTCGAGAGAAATATTACTTTTCGCTGACTTGCTTATAACTAAAATACGACTTAATTGTTATTTTGTAAAACCTGTAGCCTATCATTCATTTAATAGACTGCATCAGAGTCACTGGTTTTCGTCACTGATGAAGAAGTACAATCGAATCGAAATAAACACTATTTGAATACAGAATACCTATATATCAATCGAGGTGCTTACATTATTTTCACTTGTTCTTTTAAATATATATTGTATATGCAAAAAATAAAATAAAATTTATATTTCTCTGTAAACCAAAAGCTTGATCACTTCACATATTATAACAAATGTTCATCTAAGACTTGAATAAATGCTGTATAAAGGCTGTATACAAATGTATATCAAGTTTAATAGGCGCCTCTTTGACACTAGGTGAACGAATCCTACATTTTCAACAAACTATATATATATACAACTCCGCCCGCAGATCTTCTAGGGTTGTTGCCGGTCCCAAGTCCGGGTAAAGGAGGAGGGTTGGGCATAGGGCTAGCACCCCTATCCCGTAAAACACAAGTTTGCTAAAAAAACGCTATTATATATATATATATAACTGGAAGTGAACTTACTATAGGTATGTAATGGATAAAGCCTGATGTAATAAGCTTAGTTGATGGTATGAGTGTGTACTCGAAAGTCGGTGACCATCAATTCATAATGACTAACACATTTTAGAATTCTTTGCCAGAAATCTCTATTACACAGAAAATGAATACGAGTTTATCAGTTAAATGATAAACTATCGAAGTGAATGTTTTAAACAAAGGCTAAATGTTTTTTTTTGTTTTAATTAATACATTTAATCTAGAAAGAAAAAAAATATTAATATTCTGATAATTTAACAATAATACAATGACCTATATTATTACTGAATAAACTTTTCAATCAAAGAATTCGTTAAATGTTTCCAACAGTATAACCCAGATTAAATTAAGGTTTTCTTTTCTTTATTCATTTCAATGTTTTCTATCAATCGTGTAACCACCTTTTATATGAAGCTTAGGTTTTTAATATATAACACTTTCTTTAGATAAATGCTAAAAAAAAAATGTTCTAATAGAAAACATGATACATAACAGTATAAAGATAGAAATCGTCTGTAGGGCATCTTAGTCAAATTTATATAAATACAATTAATATAGAAATATTTATTGTATTTTCTATCCTATATTCAATCAACTATGTAGGACAGCTTGAAACCTGATTTGATTAATAAATACCATGATTTGCGGTTAACTGGAATCTGAACACAACAATCATACACTATAAGAATATTGAATATCATTAGTTAATGAATATAAATAACTAATTGTATGATAAATAACTTGTTTGTTTGAAATGACGTATGATTTACTAATGTGAAATGTTATCAAAGTCAATACACTAAGTTACTGAAATATATTCATTGTAATTATTAAAATCATCAATTAAAAACTGACTCATACATTTTATTGAGAAGTTTTTACTGGTAGAGTTCAGACTTGTCGGGAGTGCGACAATTACTATCAATGGCAATTAATGATCGTCGCGCTATATCATAATTGATAGAAGTGGGAATTCCACCATTGAATGACGACTAGTCGAGTGGTACGGAGGGTTAGGCGTTCGCTGTCAACAAGAAACCCTTAGTGTCAAATCTGGAGTATACACTGCTGAGATGTTCCACACTAGAACGAGACAGCTGTCGAGTGCTCCTTGGTTTTTAATGGTACCCTGTCAACATCAATCAGTCACATATTCAATCAACTAAAAATCAAAATAGTTTTATTCTAAAACTAAAAAGTGAGTATATTGAAATACAATAATCAAGTGAGTAGATTAAAAGTTGAATATTCTTGAAAAAGTAAAGTAAGAAATCGACTTTTCAGCAAATTCTCATCAGGCATTATGTATGAATCATTATGGTTTTTGGAATCACAGTATATGTGTGCTTATGAATTAGTGAATTAAATTAATAGTAATACTTACATCAGTCATAGAGCTGTGTATATAGATTGTTAGAAATATGTGTCTGGGAATGGGTTAGAGGAGTAACAAAAAGAATGGATCCTAACTAAAATATGCAAGTGAATTGTTAAATGAGGTTACCATTGACAATCATATGAACAAACAATGAAAATGTGATAAACTAATAGGGATAAATCTGAAATTTTTCCTCACAACTGTTGTTACCCAGATGGTCATAAAGGCCGAGAGAAGGAAGAGATTCAGCAAAATGATCTTTGTATACTTAGATTTCGTTCGTAAATATTAACGGCTATTTCCGCAGTTAGTTTTATAAGAGGCAAAGAAATCCAGAGAGTTTATTCGGTACTTTGAATAGGATACTAAATGCCAATCTTACATAGATTTTGTGCAATGTGTTTCCTATTGTGTCTATTCATAAGTGCATAGCTTGATGACAATTTACCATAAATATACATATTCTTAAAGTGAGTTGACTACATCTACAATAAAGCATTATTTTTTGACATCATTGAAACCGTTTATTATAAAAACATTAACAGGACTTTCAGTTTCTTTTATAAAGAATTATGCTTATCTACAGTTGTTGTATTAATAATATAATGAAAAGTTGCTGTCCTCAATGGGTACTTTGAAACGACGATATAGCACTATCTAAAATTGTATCTGGAGCTAGGTTGCAAATCATTTACAAAATAAGATGCTCAACATTTCAGTCTAAAACAAATAAACCCTACTTCCATGTTACCGCTAAGTGTGCTCATTAAGGTACATATACCTGCTCTGGCAGATAAATTAGTCTTACTGAATGGAGGGTCTGCCTTAGATCCCATGTACACGTTTCGAAAAACCTTTTGTTAAGAAGAGAAAGAACCTTAAGTAGTGTAAATCGAATTATTTTTATCTAATTCATTCATTTTAATAAAAAAACTTACCAACCTCTCTCTGTATAGGTAATATACTCCCTACATCAAACGTTCGAAACATTTTTTCATCATTTCTAATTCATCTATTACAATTATTGCATTTTAACCAATTGAGCTTCTCTAATTTTATTTTTATTACAATATTCGTTGGCGGTTATTCATTATTTAACCACTTCTTTCTAGTTTTTTTAACTTTTTATTACTATCACCATTATAGATTGTCAGTCAGAACATAGTTTACATAATTGCAATAACTTAATGTATTTTTATTATTTAACTTTATTCACATTACGCCAATTATAAAGGTTTTTACTGGTTGGCGTTTCTTTGCTAGGTTGTTGTTTTGCTGAATAGGGGTTGCTAACCCATGTCCAACCCTCCTCGTTTATCCGGGCTTGGGACCGGCAGTAACCATTTAGGAGCTCCATGCAAGACAAGCATTAATATGAAACCCTGAAGGTCAAAGAAAAAGAGGAAGACCCAAGAATACACTACGTCGAGAATCGGAGACAGACACGAAGAAACTGAAGAGCTCTTGGTAAAGAATGGAAAGGAAAGCTCAGTACAGAGTTGGTTGGAGAATACTGGTCGACGGCCTATGCTCCACACGGGGTAACAGGCATTAATTGATTGATTGACATAACGCTGAAATTTTAATTCATCATAATGACTAAACATGCACCTATTAAATAATAACTTCACTATGTCAGATTTCTATTTTACAGTTTTAACATTAAAATGTTATTTGTTATAAGCAACTGATGAGAACTTGACGAAATAACATGAATTTATATTATTCTGCTCAAATTAGTAGAGGGAATCAATTTGTATAAAGACATTTAATTTACATCGATGTTTGATTTATTTTATGCTTACTGTTATAGACTCTTCCTTGAAAGAAAAAAAATATCAGTAAATGCGTTATATCCGAAATTGTACTGCATTTTGATTTAACAAGAACAATAAAATTGATCATTTCACTAACTATCTAAATTTTAATATAAAAGTTGCAATTATATGTGATAACTATGATTCCAATATCCATTAAGAATTCATTAACTTACCGTTTGTTTTTCAAATAATGTAAATGTGTAAACTTTGAATATACAAATCACATATATTATCATTGATTGACTCAAAGAATTAAACAATTTCTTCTAGAATGAAACATTTGAATGTGTTTAGTTGAAACAATTTCATTTTATATAATAATAATGTCTATTTATATTGAACATAGATCATGAATATAAATGATCAATTTTGTTACTGTTAAGAAAAATGATATACAATCATTAAATGATTCAGTTTTTTATTTATTTAAAAATTTGTCAAAACTTAATTTCATTTGTATTGACCAATTAAAATTCACAAATTTCAACCAATCACAACCGAGAAGTAATAATATTTGTAGGTCATGAAATAAAAAACAAAAAAAACAAGTGGTTTAATAAATAGAAAACAAGTATACGAAGTTTTTATTCTTGTCAGATATTTCAGTTGAATTCATTTATTCTTCGAGTTATTTTTACCTCATACATGAGTGTATGAGTGAGGAGAATAAGCTAATTAGACTGTATACATCGTCATTCATCATGGAAATGTTGTCTGCTGTAGTAAATTATAATGTCTTGTTTTCAACTAAAATAATATCTTTTCAGTCACTATTTACAAAATATAAATAACTTTTAGTGAAGTTATCGTAGTAATCATATGAGAATGTTATTATTTTACTCATTGAAATGGAGTGAAAGATTGATGATGTGCTTGTCGAGTCGTGTTTTTAATACACTTTAGGCAATACTTTATTTATTAAAACTAAGTGTCTAGTGCCAGAAGTAGTATACACTTCTTTATCTACAAAATACATTAAATGATATTAAATTTTTTCATTGAAAATATGCATTAATTTCGTTAGACTTATCTGAAGGAATTTTAATGATTTTGATTGATTTAAGTAAGTGTCCGTATACTTTGAAAATACATCTGTGTTGTAGGAAAATGGAAACATCTATGTACAATATGCTGTTCTTGATTCAATAGATAAGATGTAGTTTTCAATAAAATTAATTAATTAAACATTCATTGCTTAATTTTATCTTAGTAGTAAAAAAAAGCAATACTTGATCAACATTATATAAAAATTGTGCTGTTACTTCACCAGATAGAATGCTAATTTGAATGTATGCTATCATAACTTTGCAACGTTTCTAGAAGCTAGACTATATCTACTTAGTCAACAGAAATCTACCAAGTCAGTAAGTCTCCGGTTGAAGCCATTGTCATGCACATAGAGAAACTGAAACAAGTGCACCACAAAAATTAGTTTAAACTTAGGTCCTACCGTGGATTTCATTTGAATATTTTAAAAATTGTCCTTTAGACCATAAGTTTATTCTCTTTTGATTTTACATTGTTTATTTTATAAAATGCTTACATGTTGCTCCATTCTTCTCTAAGTTTTAGACAAGAAAACGTTTTTACACTTGTCTCCATCCACCTCTTAAATGCATTCCATTTTTCAATCTATCTTATTATACTACACAACTCCAAGATTGTTGAAGACAATCTACCTATCTTGATCTTTTTATCCACTTTAAAATCTTTATTCTATCGTTTATTCAGCCTGATTTCGAAGATCCCACTCTTCATAAGGAAAGTTTAAATAGGAATAATATTACATATAATTGATGTTTCATTATTGATGATCATCAATGTAACATACATTTCCTTCTGTTGTTATGTTTGAATAATTTTAATTATATTTTGCCATTGTATACATATATATGATATGGTTGTACAGTTAGGAAACTGAGTTCTCAGAAAGATCTCTCCGGCTGACGAAATTCTTGTCTTTCTGAGGCAAATGTGACAAATATTGTGTACAAGGCTTAACAGAAGTCATTATACACAAAGTGTTCACTTTCGTCAAATGGCGCTTGTTAAACACCTCACCTACATATAGTGACTTTCAGTTTTGTTTTCTGAATTGTAAGTAACTTAGATACTTAAATATACTACAAACGTTACATAAACTACTATTTGACTTATTGTAAATATAGAAATGAATATAGGTATATCATTTGAATACTGTTTACTAGGATATGCTAATATCATATGATCGATTTGGTAATGTTCTCTAATTATTCTAATCATAAATTTCCAGAGAAAAAAATATTATTCTTCAAATGTATTGAATGTGTTCACACTTATTTATTACTGAATATTGAACTTTTTCTATTCCCTATACATTTACTACACAACTCATGAGTTGATCAGAAATCTATAGAAACATTTTAACGACGGTTATCTTCATAACTTCCTATTATAATGAATCATACTATCACATTATTCAGTTTTCAAATTAACCACATTACATTAAAAGTCACAGTTATGAAACAAAGAAGTAAATGAAAACAATAACAGAAAATAATTTTACTTTACTTACTTTAGTCCGTTACCCCTCCCGCAGGAGCATAAGCCGATCACCAGTATTATACATTCAACTCTGAACTGAGCGATCCAACCCACCTGTTTCCAGTTACTGTTCATCCTTTTATGTCTGCTTCCGATTCTCGACACAGTGTGTTCTTTGGCCTTCCTCTTTTCCGTTTCCCAACAGGATTCCAAGTTATTGCTTGTCTCGTGATACAGTCTGATGATTTCTGCAATGTATGTCCTATCTATTTCCAACGTCGTTTCCTGATTTACTCTTCAGCTGGATGTTGGTTTGTTCTCTCCAATAGTAAGCTATTGCTGATGGATTCCGGCCAACAAACATTCAATATCTCGCAAAGACAGTTGTTTAGAAATACCTGTACCATCCTGAGGATGTTTGCAGTAGTTCACTGCGTTTCAGTTCCATACTGAAAAACTGTCTTGACGTTCGAATTGAAGAGTTTAATTTTGAGGTCGGTTGACAGTTATTTGGAGTCGTATATATTTTTTAGCTGTAGGAATGCTTGTCTTTCTTTGCCAATTCTTGCCTTTACATCTGCATCGGATCCTCCTTGCTCATCGATAATACTTCCCAGGTACGTGGAAGCATCTGCTTCTTCCAGAGTTTCTCCATCAATTTCAATTGAGTCGGTGTTCTCTGTGTTAAATTTTAGAATCTTGCTCTTTCCCTTGTGTATGTTTAGGCTTATTGATGCTGAGGTTGCTGTTACGTTGGTTGTCTTCACTCGCATTTGTTGGTTTGTATGAGCTAGAAGTGTTAGATCATCAGCGAAGTCCAAATCATCGAGTCACATCCTACTTGTTCATTGAATTCCGTGCATTCCCCCAGATGTGGTCTTCATGATCTAGTCAACCACTAGAAGGAAGAGGAAAAGCAAGAGTAGGCAGCCTTGTCTAACACCGGTTCTTAATGGGAATGTATCTGTCAGCTGAACAGAAAATATGAAAGAAATCGAATATATACATAAATAGTTTAGGAAGAAAAGAATCTAAACTGACAATGTTTGGGTATTTCAACTGAATGTATCTTATTAAGCAGGAATCAAATATTGTAAATGAAAATGTTTGTATGATTTGAAAGTTTATATTTGAAGATGAGATCATGTTTTGTTTAATATGAAACATTCCATTCATATTTATGCATTACCCGTAAATCAATGTGTTCAATTAAACAAACATAGAATAGAGACAGTCTAAAACAAACAGTCTTCCCTTTGTAGTTCCTTATCGCAACATTTAAAATTAAAAAAATTCACTTTATTGTATGTCGACAAGTTAAAAAAGAAGAGAGGGAAACTATGTTAATTTCTGTTTTCATTATATGCAACGGAAGCTAGACACAACTAATATCTTCATGAAGTTTACATAATCATTACAAGTAATCATCATTAATACGTCAAACTTATACGACGATAATCTCAAACCAAATTAATAAGGTATATAACATGGACGTCAAATTCTTTTCCTGTAAGTATTATTACTTGAGCATACCTGTCCCAAACTATTTAAGTTTCATTTTTAATGATCTTATTGTATACGAAGTATCTCATCATTTATTGTGATAATGATGATCAATGAATAAATAACTACTCATTTCTTGATTTGATTACTACAGTATTCTAAGCTGCATGATTGGAGAGTAAAAGTAAACATTAATTTGATGTTGTGAGAATTACCGGATTTGAATTTAATATCACAAACTGAAATAAGTTATGTAATCATTGAAAGCCAGGAACACTGGATAGGTGTTTCTTCCTATTATAGGGCTTCTTATTAATACCCTTTACGATCAAGCTTTAGATGTCGGCATAGTGAGTTACCGGCTGAGCATTTTTCAAGAAATTAGAATGTATTTGGTTGAATTTCTAGTTAACGTAGTGAATGGGTTTTGCTGAGAAGCTTAATAAAAAGAAGAAACAGTTATCGAATGTTCTGTGTCCATTGGTCGATTCTTCATATTACAGCAAAGAGAAACAAGTAAAGATTTGCTTTCAAACTTGAAGATCAAATTTGTTAATTTCATATTTTTAAAACTTCATGATTTAAAACTTTGCAGAACAATAAAACGACTATTTTAAAGGAATTTTGGTTCAAAGAAGAACTAACAGATTCACGAAACTTGGGCGCCAAATGTATGCAAGGCATATTTATAAAAATGTATTTCTAAATAATCTCAGCTAGTGAAATTAAATAAACTCCAAGATTTTGATAGGCAAGCTGGTTTAAGCCCCTTCAGAGAAATCACCAAAATCAAAATATATAGAATATTAATGTAAATAAGAGATCAAATTTTATTATGAATGTTGAATCGTATGCAGGACTTGAACTTCGCAGATGACCTAGCTCTTCTATCCCACACTCAGTAACAAATGTAAATGAAGACAGTGAGTGCGGCCGCAGCCTCACCAGCAGTAGGTCTCAACATACACAACGGAAAAAGCAAGATCCTTCGAAACAAAATAACCAACACTAACCCAATTACACTTGATGGAGAAATTCTGACAGATGTAGAAACCTTTACATACATGGACAGCATCATTGATAAACAAGGAGGGTCTACTCTGATGCAGATGTGAAGGCGTGAAATATAAACGGCAACAGGAGCATCTCTACAACTGAAAAACATCTGGAACTCAAACCAACTGTTACCCAACATTAAAGTCAAAATTTTCAATACAAATGTGAAGACAGTTCTGTAGTATGGAGCTGAAACTTACATGGAGAACTACGATAACCATCATCCAAAAGATACAAATATTTATAAACAACTGTCTGCTTTAGATACTTCTGATCAGTTAACCAGATACCATCAACAACAACCATATGAGGCAGAGAACAAATCAATTTTCAGCCGAAGAAAAAATTAGGAAGAGACACTGGAGGTGGATAGGACACATATCAAACTGTCACTAGATAAGCATTTACTTGGAATCCTAAAGGCCAAAGGAAAAGAGGAAGACCCGAGAACACATTGCGTCGGGAATCGGAGATGGACATTAAGAGAATGAGGAGGATTTAGAAAGAGCTGGAAAGGAAAGCTAAGAACAGAATTGGTTGGAAAAGGCCGGTCGGCGGCCTATGCTTAATATGGGATAACAGGCATTCATTGATTGATTGAATGTTATGCAGTGTATGCAAATATAAAACTGTTATATGAACAACAAAATGTAGTTTTCAATTAGTGATAATCAGCATCTACATTAATTGGTATAGTTTACTGTTTTAGACGATATTGACGTTCAGATGAATAGATCTTTTAAAATATCATAGTGTACAAATTTAGGTTTCTAATAAAACAAAGTTTTAGCGCTAAAATGACCTTTATAAATATATACATGAATGAATTTATGAAGTAATCCATACATTCATGTTTTTAACAAAATCACTTAAAAACAACTGAGAATAATCCTAGTTGTTTATATTCGTCATAGATTGATGTTTTTTGGCACCACTGAAAACCAGAGAGAACTGGAGAGTTGTTTCATCCTAATTTGAGACTCCCCAGACATAAACAACTCCTTTCCCGTGTCACGAGGAAGTGGAATCCAGATTTATCAGGTTGACTAATGCTTACAGCTTTAACAAAATGAAATAAAGAATGTTTTATGAAATCATACACATTACAAAACATTAGATCCTGAATACACTCTCAGTTAAGCCATTAAGCAAAATGAACAACTGAAGTTATAGTCGTAGATAGACAGCTATTATCAAGTAAAATGAATATTCCAGTGAAGACCTTTAACATTTCAAGAATGATGTAAAGCCTTATCAATAGTCGATTTGTTATGTTAAAAAAAACGTAGATGTCAAATCTGGAGTGTACACTGCTGAGAAATTCCACCATAGAACAAAACAGCTGTCGAGTGCTCCTTGGTTTTTTCAATGGTACCCCGTCAGCATCAATCAGTGACATATTCAATCAACTAAATAACCAATCCCCATACAAATTATCATCTCAATTAAACTACTATAAATGTTTCAAATAGAAAATTCGTAAACATTGAAGTATATAGCTACAAAATAAAAATTACTTTCAATAGAATGAGAGTAATGTACAAAAAGCATTATTAAATATAGTTTATAACTTACTTCACTTAAGACAATCTTGTCTATATGTATATACCACAAGGAATAAGACATACCTTATTCATTATCTACTAAGTCAATCAAAATATTTTTACCAAATAAACTAAATGTTATTTCAAAATTATGAATCCTACTGAGAATTACCGATTACTTACTTGTTAACATAATAATTGTGTAAACAATTGATTTATTAAATAACACTGATTTAGTACTGATCTAATGAAGTTGATATTTTTGAAAGTAAAATAAACAGTTACATTGTCTGAATACTAAAGGATAAGCTGATTGAATTACTTAGATTTATTTGTCAACGAATTCTCGCCTTTCCTCTTCTTCCTAGTGGTTGATTGGATCATGAAAACCTCTACATCTGGGGGATGCACGAGATTCAATGGACAAGTACGATGCAACTCGATGATCTAGCACTTCAAGCCCATACACAACAGCAAATGTAAGTGAAGACAACCAACGTAACAGCAACTTTAGCATCAATAGGCCTGAACATACATAAGGGAAAGAGCAAGATCCTTAAATTCAACACAGAGAGCACCTAGCCAATTGAACTTGATAGAGAAGCTCTGAAAGAGGTGGATGCCTTTACATACCTGGGAAGCATTATCGATGAACAAGGAGGATCCGATGCAGATGTAAGGGTAAGGATTGGCAAAACAAGGGCAGCATTCTTTCAGTTGAAGAACATATACGACTCAAAATAACTGTCAAGCAACCTCAAAGTAAGACTCTTCAATTCGAACGTCGAGACAGTTTTACTGCATGGAACTGAAACGTGGAGAACTACTTCAAACATCCTCAGGAGGGTACAGGTATTTATCAACAAGTGTCTACGCAGAATATTGAATGTCCTTTGGTCGCATAACATCAGCAACAGCCTACTTTGGAAGAAAACAAACCAACATCTAGCTGAAGAGGAAATCAGGAAACGACGTTGGAAATAGATAAGAAATACATTGCGAAAATCATCAGACTGTATCACGAGACAAGCGCTTACTTGGAATCCTGTTGGGAAACGGAAAAGAGGAAGGCCAAAGAACACACTGTGTCGAGAGTTGGATGCAGACATTCAAAGGATGAACAACAACTGGTGACAGCTGGGTTGGATTGCTCAGTTCAGAGTTGAATGTATAATACTGGTGAACGGTCTATGCTCCTCCGAGAGGGGTAACAGGCGAAAGTATGTTAGTAATTATTACATTATACATGTCACAGTAATATACACTAAATGCATGTTTAGTCACTGAAAGTTATTGAAAGTATAGTAAAGCAACAAAATGAAATGTTACCTTTACAAGTAATAAAGCATAATTAATGAATGACTGGTATTTAGATTATTATTTCAAGTAGTTATTTTCGTTAAGAAATCAAGTTATCAATCGGTTTATATAATATACCTTATGCCTAAACCAGTCAACTATGAATACATGCAATCAGCTAAATAGTATCTAAAGAAAACCAAAAGGAAATCAATAATGAGACAGTAACATGTATTCATAAAAATTTTTTAGTCATCAGTTAATAACTCCTTGAATATCAATATGGTGACAGCCATTATTCATGTTAACTAATAGCTTCATATCATATTTTATGTTCCATAGAACTTACTCCTTATTGATTTATTAATTATAAAATTAATATTTACTCGAATTAATTATAGAATATACATAAGTTTATACATAAATTGTTTAGAATGTCGAACAAAAAAGTGAAATTGAATGATTGATGAACTATGGCATAGTACTTTTAGAATTCTGTTTCCTTTGAGTAATTTCGATAATTTATATGCATTCACTAAGTTACCATATTTTTGAAAAGCGATTTCACTCCACATAGTACTCATCATTTACTTCTTCTTGAAAACAATGTAGTCACATCTCATTATTTGCATGTCAATTTAATGAAACAATGTTTTTCTTTTATTATTTTAATTCAAGGTCACAGTATTATGATTATTTTCATTCAATATCATTTAATTTGATATAAAATTGTAAACTATTCGAGAATCTGCCTGATACATTCTGTCAGTTGCAAAAATAATTTTATTGAGGACAATTTTAGAGAAATCTGACCCATGTTCTTCTTATTCTGTATATTCAAATAGAAATAAACAAACTATAAATTAAATAAAGAAATGAAAATTTCTAATAATTACATTCATTACAAGATTTTCATTTTATACATCAACCTCACTGGAGAGATGGGGAAACTTTGTAGTCTTTAAATTTCAATTGCTAAGATTATTTCAAACATAATTTATACTTAGAATGTCCTAGTAAGAGAGTATTGAGTAAATTGTTGAATTCTAATTTGGTATCATGAATAGGTTTAAATTAGACAACTACTGAAAACTAGCAACAACTAGATAGTTGTTTTATCTCAGTATAGGGCCGTTAGCAGTGCGCCAAGGAAAAGTAGCCACGATAAAAGTTTAACTATTAGACCACTAGACCAGCCAACATTCAACAGTTAATGTTTCTAACTTAATCAACTTGACATATATTTAAGCAATTGCATCAACTACCATTGGTGTGTAATTGCTTCACAATTGACATAGTAGAATTTCATTTGTTATGTTTTTACATGTATTAACTCTAGTAATGATCTAACGACTATACAGTTGGGTTAGAGACTGGTGATTTTAAGCTCAGTTCCTTGGTGGGGTCGTGGGTGTAAATCGATGTGTAATCACATACTAGAATACAACAGCTATTCAGTGTTTCCTGATTTTTAGTGATTGTCTAAATCTGATCATTTCTTAGTATCTAAGGTAGAATTATTTTAATGATTTTTGATCAATTCTGTCCTCGAATATTCTTTCCAGTTCATCTTAGGTCCTATTCATTCTTCTGAAATCTGCCTTTAACTCTCAAAGCAATATATTCATTCATCTTCCTGTTTTCCAATGGCTTACAAGTTTCCAAGTTAGTATCTGTCTTGTGACAAAGCTTGTTGATTCCATCAAAGTATGTTCTATCCATCTCCAAGTTTGTTTTCTGATTTCTTCCTCAGCTGGTAGTTGGTTTGCTGTCTATAGCAGTAATTTGTTACTGATGGTGTCTGGCTATTGGATTAATAGTATCTTTGACAGACAACTGTTAATAAATACCTATATCTTTTGAATGTTGTTTTTCATATTTCTCCAAGTCATACCTTCATTTAATAGAACTATCTTGATGTTTCTATTGAAAATTCTGACCGATTATGTAGTTTTTTGCATTTGATTATTGAAATCATTCAATCTAATAAAAATCAAGAAGCATATTATTATCCAATAATATTTCAGAAACAATAAACTTTATAAAGTACGTTGCAAATTCATTTGCATTCAAATATATGACTAAGTTTGGTAGTAAATCTGATGAATAACTTAGCTGAATCAGATAAAGGAAACCAAATACAGTTTACAAACAAACGCCATATGATATCCAGTACATATGAAGTTCAACCATTTAAACTCATGACCACATTAAAGTCCTATCAAAAGTATTTGATTAACACATGTTATCGAAGGATATTTCACAAATCTAGGACCATTTATCTGCTAACCGATTTCCAACTCTTAAACAAAATAGTCAACAAGTAGAGCTCTTTTCTTAAAGAAGTAGTTGCGGCTGTATCTATCAAAACACACTCAAAGACATTAGACCAGCTGAGACACTACAATCACCAAGTCTAACGCATATCATTTAGACTTCTGTCTTAATCAGCATGAGACAGGTTGATGTATACTTGTTTCATTGACTATAAATTTTCTACAGAACAATTTCACTTCTCTGTCTATTTTACATAAATACATTTTAAACATTCTAATACCTATGATGTGAGCTTTTTGAAGTTAACAAAGTGTATCTTCTAAAAACCAATTTGTTATATAACTTCTCTATAAGACAATAGAAATATAAATAATACTTAAGAAATTTAGGACAGTGTCATGTCAAAAATTCTATTTAGTTGTTAACCCCTTGTGGTGACCGAATTAATGTCTACGACAATGAAATACAAATTAAAACCACAGTCAACTGATTTAAGACTATTAAATACAATGACTACTTTTAGTCTGGAAGATTTTAATGCATGTGATAATGTAGTAAATTTAGTTAAAACATCTAATAAAAAATAACAATCAAGCTGAAAAATTCATTTTCATTTAATTTTTGGCCAAGGCTCTAGCTAAGGTTTGTCAGTTAAGATAGCACACCAGTACCAGTTAGTGAACGTAAGACCAGCTACACAATAACAGGTATAGCTAGCTATTCCTTTGGACTCCAGCCTGGCTAACTAATTAAAGAAATCTAACATCAGAAAAAAAGCGTTTAATTCTGCATGTATCCTATCTGGTGAGTAGCAAACAACCATCTCATGCGTATAGATACAAAATAGAGAATGCCCTTGAAAGTGTCACTCATAACGTAATAAAATAAACAACAAATCAATGAGATTTAACGTCCTACTATACAGAAAACACAAACTGAAGGTGAAATAAGCTTATTTTGGTGCACAAACGGGAAATTCAAATTTCCACAAATAAATCACAAAAGTAATAGTTTTAACAAAAGTATCCTGGGAGTCTAGCACCCCTAGCAATTTTACGTTAACAGACATATATTTTACAATATTGGTAAAAACGATGCCATTCAAGTGGTTATATGTCAGATTATAGTATGACAAGTATCAGAGAGGTTCTGCAGATAATTCCAAATTATTAACAAAAAGATGAAATACACAAAAGGGACCATTATTTAAGGTCATATATTATAGGTGAATAACTTACTACGTAATATCAAGTAGAAGAATTGACGAAATACTGTTATGTGTAATCGAATATCAGTAATAGTGGAAGAATTGCATGTACGAAAGAGCAACAAGTTTCAAATGTACAAAATAGTGTAGAATTTTAGTAGAAAAAAGTTTACAGTAAGTCATATGTAAACCGATGATACATTTAGAAAAATACTTCATTAGTATATTTAAGTTGGATTGTGACTGGCAAGTGGAATCCAGGACGCGCGTTTCGTCCTATTTGGGACTCATCAGCCGGACGTGCCTACTTCATTAGTAGTTACGCATATATTAAGTGACAACTTTTAACATGATTTAGACACACAACTATGAATAGTTTGAAAAAAACTACGAAAAATAGAGAAAAAGTGATAGACAGATTTTTAATTTAATCCTCGATTGATTATAGTCTATGTTGATGACCAACATAGAGTAAAGGGTTATACAAACTTTCTCTGAATACACCAATCCTGTTTGAAGATATGAATGATGTTAATTCTAACTGTAAGTAAAAGATGGACATGTAAACTATGTAGAATGGTTGATAGAACTCGACAAAATAATTATAAAGGATTTATGAAAGTTGACTAGATATTCTTTGTCAGTCAAGTGAACCAGAATAATGTTTCTTTTATCTGTCTCAATAGTCCTAAGATGAATTTATAAAAAAATATTTGTTGGTGAATTGTTTTTATTTCTTTTTTAATAGCATACTGAATTCATTTTGTTACATAATCACTTCTACTTCTAAGATAAATAATTTGATTATAAACTGTTATTTGCAAAATTCTCAATTTTGCTAAGATGAAGAATACAATACAAGCTACTCGATGTAGGGAAAGAATATTTAACTCAGAAGTAGACAAGTTTTAATTTCATAACTGATACAACGTGGTTAAATGTAAAATAACTAGAAATTATCTATAAAAAAAAACAAAACTGGTAACAGGTCTGGAATTCGACAATAAATTCAACCTCAGAATGTTTAATCTTTCAAGTTAAGATACTTTAGTAAAACATGATTAAGATATTATTTAACTGGATCAATTCTAACGTCTATGACAAGGGAAATGAGATACAATTTTAATTTACTGGTAAACAAGTGGAGTAAAGAAATTTCTTTTCAATTAGTTTTCATCAAAGCTCTATACCAACATAAATATATCTTATAGTAGTCGGCAGGACCATCATAGAATTTTTTGAAAATCATGTAGAATGGCTGAGAAAAGTTCCCCTACGGTATGTAAACAGCTATTCGCTTGTACATTTGGTTGATACAGAACATCAAGAAAACTGTTATAATCATTTATTCAGTCCTAGCTAATCTAACGCATAGTTTGTGCACATATCTTTTACATACAGCAAAAGTCATCGAAATCCGCCTTCTTAAACCGGGCTCATGTGTACATTAATAATCTGAACAACCTCTTTCCTTGTATTGGCCATCATAATATCCATTGCTTAGATGGTTCTATTGACGACTTATTATACTCAAATCTTCTATTATTATTATTATTATTATTATTATTATTATTATTATTATTATTATTATTATTATTATTATTATCACGATTTTGATTCTTTTCATAACTTCAACATTTTTTGTTCTTAATTCTTACCTATCAGTCTTGATCATAAAATGTTTTGTAATTACTCTGTAGATTTTTTTCGCAAATAGGTATAACGTAATTAGCAACGTGCCAATTAATTCAATTTTCAATTTTACAATTTTGGAAATTATAATTACGTCATCCACCCTCATTTATTGAATACTTTTTAATTAGTCGTAATTATTTTATAATCAAGTTTGAAGTTGTAAAATCATTATTCAATACACCACCAACTATTTTGTAATGTAATTGATTTAATATGTTACAGATCAATGTTAGCAGGGTATCATTTAAAACCAAGGAGCACTGGACAATTGTCTCATCCTAATATGGAATTCCTCAGCAGATTCGGCACCATGGTATTCCGGTTGACAGCAAACGTCTAACCTATATGGTAATGATTTTAAAACAATTGCAAATTATATGCAGACGTGTTAGTGTAAAACTCCACCCTCAGCTCTTCTAGGGTTGTTGCCTGTCCCAAGCCCGGGTAAAAGAGGAGGGTTGGGCATAGGGCTAGCACCCCTATCCCGTAAAACACTAGTTTGCTAAAAAAAAAGCTAACCAGAATAAACAAACTTAATCATTTAAACTCTGCCCAGAATTCTTACGACGGACTACAGTGCAAAATTGTGCATGGAGGACAGCTGACAAATGCATTCACAGTGAGAACCGGTGTCAGACAAGGCTGTCTGCTCACGCCCTTCCTCTTCCTCCTAGTGGTCGATTGGATCATGAAAACCTCTACATCTGGGGAGAAGCATGGGATTCAATGGACAAGTAGGATGCAACTTTATGATCTGCACTTCGCGGATTATCTAGCACTTCAAGCACATACACAACAACAAATGCAAGTGAAGACAACCAAAGTAGCAGCAACCTCAGCATCAATAGGCCTGAACATACAAAAGGGAAAGAACAAGATCCTTAAATTCAACACAGAGAGCACCGAACTAATTGAACTTGATCGAGAAACTCTGGAAGAAGTGGATACCTTTACATACCTGGGAAGCATCATCGATGAACAAGGAGGGTCCGATGCAGATGTAAGGGCAAGAATCGGCAAAGCAAGGGCAGCATTACTACAGTTGAAAAATATATGTGAGTCCAAACGACTGTCTACCAATCTCAAAGTTAGACTCTTCAATTCGAACGTCAAAACGGTTCTTCTCCATGGAGCTGAAACATATAGAACTAATCCAAACATCCTCAGGAGAGTACAGGTATTTATAAACAAGTGTCTACGCAGAATATTGAATGTCTGTTGGCCGGAAACCATCAGCAACAGCCTACTTTGGAAGAGAATAAACCAACTTCCAGCTGAAGAGGAAATCAGAAAACGACGTTGGAAATGGATAGGAAATACATTGCGAAAATCATCAGACTGTATCACGCAACAAGCTTTAACTTGGAATCCTTTTGGGAAAAGGAAAAGAGGAAGGTCAAAGAACATTCTGCGTCGAGAACTGGAGGCAGACATAAAAAGTATGAACAGTAACTGGAGACAGCTGGAAACGATTGCTGAGGACAGAGTTGAATGGTGAATACTGGTGAGTGGCCTATGCTCCTCCTTGAGGGGTAACAGGTGTAAGTAAGTAAGTAAGTAAGTAAGTGTTAAAGTTACGATGAAAAATTAATTGAAAAGAAGTATCTCTCCACTGCCTTTCTTCTTTCTTAACTCCACAATATACTTTTTTTTATTACGACTAAACCCCTATACACAATAAAGCATCTCATTGATACAGTATCCTTATTGACCGTAACATTTTTAATCATTGATACAGTAAATATTATTACTCAGGGCAGAGTTGAATAGAGAATACTGGTGAGCGGCCTATGATCCTCCGAGAGGGGTAACAGGCGTATGTAAGAAGTACAGTAAATATTAGTTTCATTGAGAAATGATGAATTGTAACACCTTAATTTAATGTAAATACACATCTACTTGATGTGTTAACTGTATTTATACAATTCTTCTAATACTAAAAACACTTCATCTAATCACTTGATAAAAAATAACAATCAACATTATAAATGTAGAGTAAATAATGAGAATGTCATGAGAATAATAACTCTTCTCTAGATTAACTGCTTGTGGGCATTACAATTCTTAATGTATTTTCTATTTCAGTTTTCAATCTAATCAACTACATTTGAAGTCAAGTATTAGTGAATATTTACACTTCATTATCAACTAGTTACTTTTCAATGTTCTTTATTTTTGTTCTTTTCAACTCATTTATTCATTGATGTTTTTCTATCAAATTTCTTCTCATTGAAACTATCAATTGGGCATATTGATAAAAAAAATTCTATAAATTTTAACTTTTTAAATTTGATTTCAATTTATTTTAGTTTATAGCCAGAAGCAAATTCTTTTCGGTAAAATAAAATTGATTATTGAAATAGAAATGAAACATTCACTAGACAGTGATAATTACTTACTTACTTACTTACGCCTGTTACCCCTCTCGAAGGAGCATAGGCCGCTCACCAGTATTCTCCATTCAACTCTGAACTGAGCAATCCTACCCAGCTGTCTCCAGTTACTGTTCACCCTTTGAATGTCTGCATCCAACTCTCGACACAGTGTGTTCTTTGGCCTTCCTCTTTTCCGTTTCCCAACAGGATTCCAAGTTATTGCTTGTCTCGTGATGCAGTCTGATGATTTCTGCAATGTATTTCCTATCTATTTCCAACGCCGTTTCCTGATTTCCTCTTCAGCTGGATGTTGGTTTGTTCTCTTCCATAGTAGGCTGTTGCTGATGATTTCCGGCCAACAGAAATTCAATATTCTGCGTAGACACTTGTTTAGAAATACCTGTACCCTCCTGAGGATGTTTGCAGTAGTTTTCCACGTTTCAGCCCCATACAGAAGAACCGTTTTGACGTTCGAATTGAAGAGTCTAACTTTGAGATTGGCAGACAGTCGTTTGGAGTTCCATATATTTTTCAGCTGTAGGTATGCTGCTCTTAATAACTATTATCAGACAGTGATAATAGTTAATAAGTTATATAGAAACAAAATTTGAAATCTCTCATAAAATTTAGTAGTTAAAGGAAAAAAAAGAAAACGACAATAAACTATAAAGAGTATATTGTGCTACATAATACTGTAATTATGATACTGTAAGTAAATAGTATTAATTAGAATTTGGGATGGATACTTTATGAAGATAACAAAAGAAAGGAGACAATGGTTAGTGCAAGAACTACTGAGACATCACTCTACTTTCAGTATCAGGATAAGTCTCCAACAGGGTATTGTTTAACTGAATTAAATATCCAGTCAACACCTAACTTCGAAATCAACAGGCTGGATTCCGTAAGCATACATCGTATACTAATCAAAACTCGACTTTAGGAATCATTGTTAAACAATCACTTTAATGGAACTCACCGCATTGTATCACTTTCCTTGACTATGAGAAAGCTTTTGACAGTGTAGACAGTAGAACATTGTAAAGTCTTCTTCCACACTTTGGTGTGCGCAAGAAGATAGGCGATATTATATGGAATTCTTACAATGGACTACACTGAAGAATCGTACAAGGAGAACAGCTCACAGACTTATTCAAAATAAAGAGCGGTATCAAACAAAGCTGAATACTTTCGCCTTCTCTCTTTCTACTGGTGGTTGAGTGGGTTATAAAAACTACAGTATCTTAAGGTAGATACAGAATACAGTGGACAACATGGGTACAACTAAATAACTTTAACCTTACAGATGGCCTGGCTCTACTCTCTCATTCATAACAACAAAAGCAGTTAAGAACAGATAATATTGCAGCAGCTTTAGATACAAAACAAGGACCACCAACCCAATTACATTTGACTGGACAAAGAGGCTCTGAAAGATAAGGAGACTTTTACATTCCCAGACAGCGTCATCGATAAACAAGAAGCGTCTGAGGCAGATGTGAAGAAATACATAGGCGAAGTAAGGGCAACATTCCTACAATTAAAGAACATCTGGAATTCAAACCATCTGTCAGCCAACATCAAAGTCACAATCTTCAATACAAATGTGACGGCAATCCTATTGCATGAAAAACTGGGAAATTACCACTAGAGGATACATGTATTTATAAACAGCTATTTGTGCAAAATTATTCGGATTCATTGGCCGAATACCGTTGACAACAACCTTCTGTAGCAGAGAACAAATCTACTTCCAACCGACGAAGAAATTCAGGAAAAGACTCTTAGGGAGGGGTTCATAGGACACATTTAGCAAATCACCAACTTGCGTCACAAGACAAGCACTAAATTGGAATCCTGAAGACCAAAGGAAAAGAGGAAGACTAAAAAACACATTGATTTGGTAACTGGAGACAAGAATGCGAAAAATAAAAAGTGCTTGGGATGAACTGGAAAAGAGGTCCCAGAACAGAGTTGATTGGAGAATGCTGGTCAGTGGCTCATGCCCTAAGTGGGTTGACAGACATTGCTCTATTGAATGATATGTGACGAACAATGTTAATTTTGTATTGCAGTGAAAACAAAAGATTTTCGCTAAGTGGTCAGAACAGCAACCAAAGAAGGATTAAACACCGTTTTCTGTGAGAGATCTAGTAAAATGTATAAGTGAGAGAGCATAACAGATGACAAACTAGACACACGAGAATCGCTTTCCAAATTCAAACGACTAAAAGCAGTGGTGTTTAAACACGTGTACCCTATTAAAACAGATAACAAAGCAAAAAGCTTAAAAGTTGGGCAACATCGAGGGTCGGTATAGCGGAATAGTATATTCAATTAGATAAAACATCAAGTGGTAATAGAACTGAGGAGATCTAGACGCTTACTAGGTCAGCAATTGAATGGACAATAAGACAACACAAACGAAGTCTAAACTTATGTATTTGCAAATTGTATGCGATTTTCGTCGAAGTTGATTCTAGACTAGCTTCTCATGTTTCTTTTCTCTTACGTATTCTAAATAACCTATAACTCACTTCGTTGGCTGTTCACCCCTGCAACTTCTACGTGACATTACGACATATTCAACTTATAGGCAACTTTGTGCGTAGCATCTACCACAAAGCTGTCTTATAGAAGACTAGTTCATGTATTTCGCTTGTATTTACACTAAACGTTTTGTTTCTATTATTTGTATATTGTTTTCCACCCCCTCCCTCTAATCTTTTATCTGACCTATTAACTGATGTAGTGTCAGTTTTCATTTATAAACTATATCAAATTAATTGCGTACACGTTACCCCTTTTCCCTGCCAGTATTACCCTTGTTTTGTATTATTGTTATTTCCACTTATTTGGCTGTGCCGTTAGGTTTTATTTGTATATTAAAGTGTGTTCAAAATATAAGTAGATTGTGGCTGATTGGCTTAAATATCTTGTGTTTTATTATCTGACATTGGAAGTAGCAGCGGCAAATTACTGACAGACGGGCATCGATTAACTATTTGTCTTCTTCTCGGTCACATTACCAGCTCAGACAAGATCACCACCGCAATTAAGGACAATAAATTCAAAATACAATACAGTATTCCTAAGTATTAACTCCTGTTGTTGAAACAGGAAATAACGTTTCCTAACTTTCCTTGAGAAATTCAATGCAGATAAAGTCTAATATTTCTAGCAACGGAACATTAGTGAATAGAGACAACGCATAAAAATATTTACTGATAACAAGAACAAGAAAATTTCACAGACATGACCAATCACCACAAAGTTTAACTGTACAATAAACTAATTGAACTAAGAGAAGTAATAGTTCGAGGTTTTAATACATAATATGATATCGGTAGATTTTTCTCTCCACTTAAATTAATTTTTATGCTAAATATTCTTGGGATTTCTGGCTTCATGTTCCTGTCAAAAGGCCTTAAGTGGATATTTTCTTTATTATGTTAAACTTTTCTTCTGTGATGCCAAGACTGTAAATTCTTGTGATTATTGTGTAGGTTATAATTAAACTTCTGTTTTTATTGATAGAAGCGTAACTGTGGAAGCGTGATAACAGACCATTCTAAAATGGCTTTCAGTAAATAGACTTACGTAGAGTTTCATAAGGTTTCCTTTACAATTGTACGCCAAGAAAGTGGTAGTTAAATTAGTTAACCATTTCAAGTGTAAATAACTTCGTATCACATATAATATGTTGAAAGTTAAACGGTTGAAGATAATCTACAGGAAAGATAAACACATATTTGATAGTTAATAGGTACTAATTAATTCATACTCATGGTATAGTTCTTTGACGCCAAAAGTTGGATAGTAAATGGTAAGTAAAATCATATTTTTTATTGATTTCATCACTCAGGGAGGACTTGATAATTTAAAATAAATTAAGTATTAGTATAGGTATTTTAAGTAACAAATATTTTTAAAAACTCAGAGAGCAGAAAATTGTAAGGTTATTGGAATGGCTCCTAGAAACCTTGGTGAAGCCTTCAAAAGCTTTGGGTGGGTCGAAGACCTCCCATTGAGTTATTGTTTGATATAATCTTCTAGAGTTCTGACGTGGTGTATTGCGACTAGACAATATCTGAATAACACTGTATGCAGTTTAGATTAATGTAATGATGATTTAATTTTTACCAAAAATAACAAATACCCGAGTATTTTGTACCATAATAAACACATACTGAAATAATGGTTCCTTTTCACTTTTTTTCTGTTTTCTAATTTGTCCTATTGGAGGGTTCAAGGTGTTCGAGTAATTAAGTTACATGCATTATTCTCAGTAGCAAAGTGCAATACTTATCAAACACTGAATGTTTAGGATTATGAAATCAATGAATTTGTATGGAAGCTTTGTGTAAACGTAAGCATGTTATGAATTTTGCACATCAGCGTATAAAGAAGTGTGTCGTGAACTGCTAAGTTCAAATATTGGTAACTTGAATGAATAATATTCCTCTACAAAATACATACTGAACTAGTTGTGTAAGCTGTTTGACTACATCCAATTAGTAAATTAGTTTACATTATATTTTTGCAGATGTAAACTAACTGTATCAAAACTATCATTCACTTTTTAACTGAACTGTATTTTCCATATTCATTATGACAATATATTTCATAGAAAACTGTTAGAAAAAGGTTAATCTTTGTTATGTATACAGTGTCAAAAGATTGTTGTTCAGTGTTAATTCAGTAAACATCAATGAACAGATCGACTCGACTATAAAAATCAAAGGTGTTATATGTTGTTGTAACTTATCAAATAAACTATAAAACTGATCATATATGTAACGGTTTACATCTAGACAGAAAGCGGTTTGTATTCCAGCTAGTCCAAACTCATATTTATAAGTTAATCTAGAGGGAAGAAGAGTAAATAAGAAAAGTGAGTTGGTTACACAGTAAGCCTAATAAGTGTATACATATTTAATAGTGAAAGCAATCGATCAAAATAAACAATAACACAAGCTTAAAGCAACAACAATCTGGCAAGTGGAATCCAGGACGCGCGTTTCGTCCTATTTGGGACTCACCGGCTAAATGTACCTGCATCCCAATGTTGATGTTCACATTGGGATTCGAACTCAGTCCGTTTCGTGTCAAACGCCACCGCATACACCACTAGACTACTGAGTCCAGACAGTCGTGTTTGTGCAATGGGCGAATTGGTAGTAGGATGAATTTGTATATTCTCATTGATTTATTATAGACTGAAGCTGGTCAGTCACTGTTGCTATATGTGCATCCTGAGCGGATTGCCTTGACATAGCGAATATTCACAAGTACCATTTAATTTGGATTGTGACTGACACGAAACGGACTGAGTTCGAATCCCACTCTGAACATCAACATTGGGATGCAGGTACATTTAGCCGGTGAGTCCCAAATAGGACGAAACGCGCGTCCTGGATTCCACTTGCCAGTCACAATCCAAATTAAATGATTCTTGTGAATATTCGCTATATCAAGGCAATCCGCTCAGGATGCACATATAGCAACAGTGACTGACCAGCTTCAGTCTATATCAAATCAGTAAGAATATGCAAATTCATCCTACTAACAACAATCTGATAATGGAAACTGTAAATCAAAAAGAAAGTTTGTTACAATATACACAATAGAAAAGTGTGATTACTTAGTCAAAGGAACTCACAGTAGTACATTTTTCAAAAGTTTTGCACTTTCTAAGGTAAACATATTGATCGAGAGGCCATATTTTATTAAGATAAGTTTGTTTTACTATTTGTTACAATAAACTGTTCTAATCAATTACATTTTTGTTATTCGATATTAAGTTGATGTTCTCTAACTCATACTCATGGTATAAGTAAAAGTATTGTAATATCAAAAATAACAAGAGATATGATTGAGAAGCTCCAATAGTAATGAATTCATTCAGTTTTAAAAATCTATCCTACACATAATAGATACGATTGTATATCAATGCATACCATCAAAACTATTGAGATAATGTTATAAATACACTTATGTAACCTTATATGGTAACATTCAGTAACTTTCAAACAAACCAATTACGAGAGTACCTGCTTAATATGAATGATGTCCTATGTATAAGAAAACTTAAATGAGTTGAAATAATATAAAACTTGTTTCTAACTATAGTTTGGTGTATAATGATTAGTTTAGTCACCAGTGATTTGTGAACATCATCTTTTAAAGTATACAATTGTAAGTTGTAAAGTGGTCACCTATTTTGATGAATTCATTAACAAAGACAATTCTTCAAGTTGAATTACGCTTCAGTAATTCAATTAACTTAATTTAATGAATGTAAGAACTTTAATTATGTAAACAACATTGTTATATTCAAAAATTTAAAATAAATTTCAGGTAAGTCTATCATCCTATTTAAATAAATTAAATATTTTTTATGGAATGTTATTCAAAATTAACATAATACTGTTTAATGCGTCAGCTGAAATATCCCTAGGGTTACTATCGCTCCCAAGCCCAGATAAAGGGAGGAGGATTGATTATAAGGTTAGTAAACGCTTCCCGTTAGAGACAACCTTGCTAAAAATAGGTTAACCAGATTGAATACACGATGCTAATTACTACGTCCCAATAAACTAGTAGAGTATTCAGTGTGTACTCACCTGAGGTTCTTAAAAATCTCTAAGGTTGTATGTTCCATTTAAGAGAAAACTTAGAAAGTACAAAACACGTGAATAAGTTTAATCTAATTGAAAATAACAAAGAAATCTTGTCTATAATATACTTTAACGTATTTTTTTTAAATAAAACGCACCAGAGAACATTACTCGGTTTGGCTCTAGAAAGATCAGTGCAAGTCAATCATATGGTTAATACAAGAACACCTAAATAACTAAGGTCACGTTGCTCAAGCAAATTCATCCTTCAGTATCATTTCTGTTGTAAGGCAATGATTTCAAAGGGGATCACGAATGAACATTTTATGCATAGCTGAAACGTTGGTAATCTGGAATATTAAACTTGATCTCTGTGTTCAAAAACAGCACATTCAACCCTTAAACTTATTCTGGTCCTAATTCCTCCTCATTTATTTAATTATCTATTATTGCTTTGGATCTGCTTTCGTATCTCTTTTTTAAATTTCTATTACTATATAATGAGCTCGATAAACCTCCTCTATCTTCGTCACATGTTTCTTCACACCGGTCAATTGGACAATTATTGCTCATTCTTTCAACTAATAAGTTAATTTCAATTAAGAACAGTTCCTCTCCCTCATTTAGATAATTAAATAACACACTAGTGATTCTTTTTGATACTTAAAACTTTTAAACATCATATTATGTAATCACATTCTATTTTCAATAGATGAATATCTTGTAAAAATGGCTATATATGTGATTACACAACTATAGTAAATGATATCGTTGAGGATAAAATTTTCTTTGCTGAATTGTCCTTATATTTTCTTAATGATATATGGGTTATTTCTGCTACTTAAATACAATATTCCCAAATTAGTTAAAAAATTATTTGTAATAGTGGTTATCAACAATCTATCTCATTAAGTGTTCGAGAAGTACACGAAGAATTTTTTTATGAAAATAAGTTACATATCAATCTATGATGAACATAAACAACCAAACATAGTATCTATCTCCACAAACTACCTCAATTCATCATTCGTTCATATACAACGTAGAACACGATGCATATGCGCATGCGTTCAATTTCCTATACCACATTATCATGGCGAGATCGATAGCTTCACATCAACTGCTGACTACAATATATACTGTGTCAGAATTAAAAAATTCAGTGGGAACACATACATAAAAATAGTTAATTTAGAGATTAGTGAGAAGATACACTTACATAATGTATTGTAAGTTGTGTTAAAATTAAGAGACCTGAATAAATATCATAACGGTGTATATATATTATGTGCAGAAGTGAACTTTGGAAGTCATTAAAAGAGAGTTTGAGTGTAGACCATTGGTTCCGTATTTAGAAAACATGTCAATTATAAATTGAAATAATCTGAACATAGTTCACTTAGTTACAATTTAAGTGCTACTGAATGTTAAGTGCATTAAAGAAATGGCATAACATGACAACCAAATGACAAAAATCAAAAATTGTCAGTTAATGAGAACAAAATAGAACAAAGTAGTCAACATTTGAAGTTAGTCGAAACAGAGGTTAACAGTCATCGCCTATTTGAACTAGCATTAGGCTTGATCATATTGAACAGCTAAAGATCTAACAAGTGTCGACAGGGTAGACTTTGGTTGTTTATTGATAGTTTGGAAGGTTTTAGTGGTGTCTCATATTCAAGCTTCAGCCTCCAAAAATTCAAGAAGCGTTAGTTATTTAATGCTAGAACTCTAATTTGTATTTTCAAAAGAACTAATATCAATCACCATTTTACTTAATAATGTTATGTTTTAATATGGTTGGCCTCGTCGCCAATTGTTGTATCTAAAATATATTCTGCCCAGTTACAGTCGTATGGCAAATTATAGCATGTGACCATGATAACTACCGATCACTGCCAGTATGTGTCTGCCCGAAGACTACCAGTTCCCAAGCCGAAATGAAAAACACCAGACGGATGAGCCAACCAGACAGAAATCATATTGTATTTCATGCAATTCTTTATAATTACATAAAATCAGACAACACAGCACACCGATAACATTCATACGAAACAGGAACAATAATGACTAAGGACATGATTAATTGATCATAGTTCATAGAATAACAAATGATATGACAACGGTTCATAAGTCTAACGGAAGGTAAGGGTGTCGGAATAATGATAATAATAAAAACAAGATAATCGATTTACACATACAATAAATGAAATAGTTTTCTGAAAAAAACAGTATAGAAAGTTAGTTACTCTGCTTGAATTACCCAATATAACAAATAATATATAAAGTATTCTATTACATCGCAATATTATTTCATAATCTACTTTGTTCCAACCTATCATTGGTATATCTGCTAATTATGAAGCCAACGGACATCATTCAGACGTCCTTCCTATAACTTCGAAAATTCCCCTCTGCACATAATATCCATGTATCTATGCTTTATTTACTCTGATCTCTTAACTTTTACTGAACTTAAATTATACTAATGCACTTTCGTAATAAACATAAAATGAACTACTTTTTATGATTATTTTCATTGGGATTTGTAATTTAGATTTTGTTACATTGTATATTGTAATCATTAGTTGATGTCAAGCTATCAACATAAAGTGGATACATTTTGTTTTGTTAAATTACATACTTTTAGTTTAGAAATCCCCATGGAGTCATTAGAAATAAAAAATAGACGAGTGAACAATTAACCATTTTCAATAATTTTGTCATGAGGCTCGTGGAATGACAAACTCATGAAAATTGCATTACATTAATCAAAATATAGAGTATACATAAATAGGTTCATGGTTTAAAACGTAAATCTCAGTGAGAAGATCTCTTTTCGACAAATTCATTATCAGTTGAGGGATGGGTTGTGGAGATAGTTAATTATCAATCCTGATATCACGAATTGATCTGAATCATGCAACCATTGATCACCTGGAAGCAGTGGACAGCTGTTTCGTCTTAGTGTGGAACTCTTCAGCATTGCACATCTACGACCCCGTCGGAGATCGAACCTAGGACCCTGTGGCTCCGCCGTGAACGCTTTACCATTAGACCACTGAGTCGGCTCCTAATGGTTGATATTTCTAATTCAGTCAATTCGTGAAACGCTTGTGCGACCTCATCCGATGTCATCGGTGGGTAACTGCCTCCCATCCGACACGGTGGAACTCCATCGGTCACGTCTTCACACTAGAACACCAGGAATCACCTCAAGGAGCTAGCCACTACTAAGTTGATATTTAGTTACAATCGGGGGGTTATGGAAATAGTTAGTTGTCAATCCTGATATCAGCGTCCGCCGCGTAGCCAGAGGGTCCTGGGTTTGACCCTCGATGGGGTCGTGGATGTGCACTGCTGAAGAGTTCCATACTAGGACGAAACAGCTGTGCACTGCTTTCAGACGATTGATGATTGTCTAATTCAGATCAGTTCGTGATATCAGGATTGAAAATTCACTATCATTAGCTGTACAATCATGCATTGATATGAAATTCAAAAAAAAAAACAGCTGCATGAGGAACAAATGAACAATGAATGAATACGAATAAAATAGAAACATTTAACAAATATACAAACTGACAAGTTCAGTTACATAAGTGAATATGATTAAAATGATCAAAGTGTTTAGGAAGATTAGATGAAATACTGTCAAAAATACTTGTCATTAAAAGTCAGGTAGTCGATGTGAAAATTTACTAAATAAATAAAGAATGAGAACGTTTCATTTCATGAATAGCCTATGTTTTTTAAAGAGTTGAATCGAAAGAAATTGAGGCAGTATAAGACGGATTACATAAACAATCTTAGGATCGATATGTAGACTAGCTGAATGATTATAAATAATTAAATTTTCAGGGATAAAACTTCTAATTACCTCTCTTTCGTCCTAATAGAACCAAGCTGGGATATATTCTCGTATTCATGATGAAAGTGAACGATGGTTACGGCCTCTGTATCTTGTTCAGCAGAAGCAGATTAATTGACAAATACACATCGAATCGATCAACCATGGGGGGTTTATCCTTTAAAGAAATTCACAGAAATTTTCTTCTGGTGAAAATTAGACCAAGTTTAACATGGTACCCATTTCCCATTACGAATACACAGTGCTTTGTGTTAGGATTTTCTTGTGGCATGAATTCGATTAGCAGGTGATCAATCAATTACTGTATGACAAAGTTAAGAGTATATGTCACTTAATATCATGCAGCATTGCAGTCACTACTACAATGTCAAACATTATCTTTCAACGCGGAATTCAGGACGAGCATTTTTGTCATATTTTGAATTCGTCTCCTGGATGTACCTATACCCTATTACCTTATATGACTAGTTTAAGTTCATGACTAATCAATAGGAAGATACAAACTCACTCTAATTAAATGATTTAATGTTTATTTCTAGAATAAAAACAGATCAGAAGAATAAGCAAAACATGTTTCACAGTTTATCTGAATTAATTTCATTCAAACCTTTCAAGCGTAATTACAGTATACAACTATTAACATGGTTTCACTTTAGATTAGTTCTTACATTTTTGTGATAAAAAAAAATAAGTTTACAGTTGTGTATGATCATTCTAAATGAATGAATCAATTAAGTAGCACTCAGATAACCTTTTTTCAATAATGAAGACTATGATCTATTACTTACAGAGATAAGATGTAAGTACAAATTCGTTTATGTGTATCTAATTTAATTAGAATTGAATCATATTTAAAAAAATTTAGGTCATATTTTACACATTAGTAATTTGAATAATAATATCTTAAAGTACATTAACATGTTAACAATAAAACAATGATATATACGAATGTTAGTGTTGAAATAATAATCATTATGTAAATTGTGAAACGTAAACGACAATTGAAATACAACAGCATTATTAATCAAATAAGTACATAGGTATCTCTGTATATGGGTGACATTTGGAGATGAGGTGGTAGCAAAATACGATTAGATCAAGTGTTTGCAGACAAAGGTCGAATCCCACTTGAAATGAAACCGAATGGGTAAGAGTAGAATGAATTTGTATATTCCCATTGATTTGTTATAGACTGAAGCTGATCAGTCACTGTTGCTATATGTGCATCCTGAGCCGTGTGGTGTACGCGGTGGCGTATGACACGAACCGGACTGAGTTCGAATCCCACTGTGAACATCAGCATTGGGATACAGGTACATCCAGCCTATGAGTCCCAAATAGGACGAAACGCACGTCCTGGATTCCACTTGCCAGTCACAATACAAATTAAATGATACTTCTGAATGGGTAAGAGTTTGTAAAATAATGTCTAAATAATGTTTTAGGTGCCTCAGAACTGGCCATTCATGTGACTAATAATTTCGAACTAATAAATGTAGAACCTGATGAGCATTTATCGAAAAGACCATTCTTCGTTCAAACGTCTTAGTTTTTCAGAAACACGGGAATTTTTAAACAATGATATATATTAGATCAAAATTAAATTCATGAAATATTGATACCTTTTTCTAAATTAAGCATATTGAGAATGAATGCCAACAGTTTCTTCTACAATAGGTGCTTATCATAAAACAACTGATGAGAAGAAAGTTATTTGTATAAGAAATATGATAGGCGTGTGTGTTGGTTAATCACTGTGTAGTGATTAATTTGATGTTTATCTAGTTCTTTTATAGTGCTATTCGAATTCTATAGGCCTAATTGTTGTTTAGCTACTAGTCTAAGTGATTCATCATCACTGGCAATATGTAGTTAATGAAAGATAGTTCTACAGAGGGTAAAACGAGGCCCGAATAGCTTAGTGATAAATGTTGTAGTAGGGGGTGACATAAGTTATACAAGGATTTCAGGTATGCCTTGGTTACAAGTGCCATATAGCAGAAATCAAGGTCAAAGACGTTTTGCCAAATACCTTCAAACTACATTCGGTGATAGATCTTTAATGAACATGAGGTTAAATTCAATACACTATATAGCAAAATACCCTATCAGAATTTTTATTTATGAAATCTTCTTGCACATGATTCGCAGCTTCATGATTAAATATTCTTGAGTTGAATTTCAAAACCAAATATAATATATTCAATATGAATATGACAAAACTGACAATTGTAAATGAATGTAATAGAAAGCTCATTTCACGAAGATGTTCGATCAAACGAACAGAGATTTGGTTTTATTTCAGTTGATACTATCCACATCATATCATCAAAAAGGAGGTTAAGTTCAACGTGAATGGTTATGTAGAGTTGCAGAATAGTTGTCGGACCATTTTTACAAATTTACGTGGCCCTCTAAACTCTATAACTGTAATCGTTGTGTTTATTAAATTTTGTGGATTGACTGAAGAAAACCATAGTTCAACTGTTCTTATTAAAATCTCATATTAGATAGATAAGAATGGAGAGGTATTTGTATTTCTTGTTGATGCCAGTTAGTAGTTAATATACGCCAGAATCACAAAGCAGATTAATTTCATTGTACATGCTCACAGTAAGTTATTTGATTGACATTTTTAGTTATTTTAATTGTTCCCATAAAGTTTCATTTTCATTGAGATATTGATGCTTTTAAGAGTATTTTTATGAAAATTATTTAATTTATGCCGAACACTTTCATAATTCCTTTGTTGTAATTAGGATATGTTTGGATCATCCTGTTGATTTATCGTGGACTGAAATTGATCAGTCTTTGTTGCTATATGTATATCCTGAGCGGATTGTCTTAATACAGTAATGATTTAAAAGTGTTGTCTGATTAGTTTGTGACTGGTAAACGGAATTCAGGACGCGCTTTTTGTCCTATTTGGAACTTGTCAACTGAATGTATCTACATTTCAATGTTGAGGTTTACACCAGGACTGGAATTCAGTTCATCTATAATTATATATACATGCTCGTTGCACAAGTGTGGCTATCTGAACTCAGTAACCCAGTGGTGAACGCGTTGGCATTTGGTACGAAACGAATTGGGTTCGAGTCCCGATGTAAACTTTAACACTTAGATGCAGGTGCATCAGGTAAACGAATCCCTAATAAGACGAAACGAGCATCCTGAATTCCATTTGCCAGTCACAAACCAACTAACATGATAACTTGTCATAAGCTAGAAATTTTGGCAACTTAATCGTTAACTTCCTGATAAAATGATTTATGGGAAACTTAGGAATAAAATAACTTTTCATTTGACCAGGAAATTTGGCATGAAGACTACTCATAAGAAAACAACTACAATCTGAACAACGTCTTTCGATTGAGTAACTAGGACCCATACACATGAATCATAAGAACTCACTATAGATATCATAATTTCTTATCTTGGGTACTGCCTTGATGTTTATTTTCCCAGCAAAATGATTTTTATGGGATGTGACAGGCTTATCTCTTTACATCTTAGGCAAGCCGAAGGAAAAAGGGCATCAGAAGGCGAAACAACTAATCAGCAAATATAGCACAAAATTAACATGATGTAAACACATTTAAGGTATCACTGATTATTGGATAACAATCATATAGGTCACTTACAAGCCTAATAAATTACGATTTCTTTGTCTTTTTGCATTCTATATGAAAAATACTGTATTTTACCTAAACTCATAATTTGGTAATAAGTAAATCTATTCAACACACTCAAATAATACGTAGATTCAATCATTTTTACAGGCAAAATAAACAAATCATGGTAGTTTGTCATAAGGTTAAGCTGTCAAATATATGAATCTAACTAACATAAATATGTTGAGGTGTTCATGAATAGTAATTCAGTAATACATCCAAATAGATGAATGACAATCTCATGTAAACATTAGATTATATGTATTTGTATAAAGTAATTAAACTGTACAGATTGTGGGATTATGAATTATGGAGAGCAATACAAATGATTTGTACAAATTGTGATAGAGCCGTTGAAAGAACAAGTTTATTTAAAAAGGAAAATGTATTGGGTAAAAAATGAGGCTAATGCAAAGTTAATGTTGTCCATAAAGTTGTTGTAAAGTTGAATTCAAGAGGCTGATGTTTGCTACCATTTCTTGTAAGTCCTGCACTTATATGTAAGTCTGTTACAATATAAATATTTTTGTTTCATATTAACCAGTGTAACTTAGAGTTGTTAAAGGAAGAGAAGAATATACTATCAGTAGAGAAATCAATACAATTGATGGAACTATGTTAGAAATTAGGATTAGTGATATATAATATGCTAAATCACTAAATCAAATAGTCAAAGTGTTATTGATATATGCACCATAGGTCAAAGAACTTTAAAAAGCTAAAGAACTGATTAGAACATATAAAAGTATAGTAAATGGAGAAATATGCAAACTAATGAAGCAAGAACCTATGTAAATAACATAGTAAATACTACAACTGTAATACTGAGGAAAATAAATGTTGAATATTTCAGTTACTTTGTGCAGCCTGTCTTTTTAGAAATCATATAGGATACGAAAATTGGATAATTTAAACAAAGGAACCGATGCTAAGAAACCATATAATGTACTTATGGTTAATTTTATAGCAAGATATTAAATGAAGGGAGTACTGATATAGTAATTTTATACCATAGAAATCAGGTGATACGCAACATAATGAAACAATCATGAGCTATCAAAGATATCTGGAGTGGAAATTGCTAAATAAATATAATCTAGTGGAACTCATAGTAGTACACGGTAACAGACAATCCATTTAGCCAAACTGCCAACCAATTGAGATATACATTAAAAAAGTCGCATTATTCTTAATGGAGGCATAGATAGTGAAATGACTGTCTATTCAAGAGGTTTGTGTACAACTTAAATACTACTATTTAACTCAGAGTAAATGACGTATATAGATATATCCGATTGTCTTTGTTTCACACTCATGTCATTTTTTACATTTCTTGATTACTTTCATCATGAAAACCGAAAATACCCAATATACCTGTATAATCACTAACCCTTACTCTTCTTCCTTTTAAATCTATTTAAGCAAATACTTTCTGTACATACAAAGTAACTTCTGGTTAGAAGTAAACCGTTAGAAAACTATTAATTAAGTGGAATTAACTATTTCAGTTTAATAATATTCTGTGTGTTAATGACGTATTTTGACAATATTTGAGATGATTGACGTAGAATTTAGAACTTTCAATGTGTAGTACTTTCTGCAAAGAACAAATTTAGAGATTATTTTATACATTTTGTGATTGTATCTAGTATGTTTTATATTCCACATTTAACATGTTAACTGTCATTACATCGTTTCCAACTAACAAACGAGAAGTAATCATTTATTTATTCCCTACTACATTGTTTTGTATTGATATTATAGTTCAGATTGGATTGTTGCATAATCTGGATTCGTATATCAATATATAGAATATAATATCTGATTTCGAATTTAGATATTGTTGGCTTATCAATCTTATATTCTTCATATTTTAGCTTGAAGCTTGAGAGTATGTGACAATACCTATAGGTGTAGAGTAATATTTTTATTGAGTTTATTATCAATAATTATGTAGAATGAAAAACATGATAACCCTTACTTATTCATTTCAAACAGTTATATCCATACCTTGTAATATAACACAATATTTGTAGTTTTCTTATGGTAGAACCTGAAGATAAATGTATTGGGTTACTTCTACCAAACAGTTTATTGTAACCAATAAGTTGAAAAGTAGTCATCAATTATTATAGTAGCTTGTGGTTAATTAACGATAAAGAAGTTTACATATTGATAGTTAACAATTTAGATAAATGAATATTATTTCTTAACATAGATGATACTAAATTGATAATGTATGGACTATTTATTGACAGCATTATCTGAAAGTAATGGAACCTTACTGTTGATATTGTAATGGACTAAAACTGGTCATTTTCTGTTGTTGTATGTCAAACCTGGGTAGATTTCCTGGATATTGCTATAGTTAACAAATATGATTAAAGTTGGATTGTGTCTGGCAAGTAGAGTTCAGGACTCACGTTTCATCCTATTTGAACTCCACCAGTTAGGTGTACTTGTACATGAATTGTTTATGCTGAGAAGATACAAATACTTGCAAATATTACCTGCATAGCCGTTTAACATGTGAGATTATCTAGTCTAAGTAGCTCAGAGGAGAAAACAGTACCATTTCATATGAATGCGATGAGTTTGAATTATGGAATTGACATTAACAGTGGAATGTCAATACATCCAACTTACAAGTTCTAAGTTAGACAAAACGTACTACAGTCACAATCCAATTTGAATCATTTATTGATTGCATATTATGAAGCTGATTTGTACTTTTAACTGTGACTGTTATATCATGTATTCTAACGGATTAAAGAAAATATTGCAAAATAAGTGAAGCATGAAGTTATAGAAGTTCTCCTTTCTATTGTTACACTTTTAATTCCATCAAAAGGACCAATACTGTGCATGATACCTTATTTGGTTTATAATAAAGTAGAAGGCATAACATCCAAATTCACACTTCATGTAATTTTTCATTACATGGAAAAACAGGGAGATCATATTTAAATTGTCTACGAATGAATGATATGTGGAAAAATATTTTATTGCCACATGAATTAAAAATAGATCTGGAAGTCTATTAATCTATATCTTCTTGACAAACGAATTGGTTCTGCATATAATACATCATTTTATTAAGCAGCCAGCACTACCAGTATAGGTTGGAAGGTAAGGCGATGTTCGTGGGTATTCCGTGAGAAATTGATGGGAGATAACAAAGTCATGCGAAAAGAAAAGTAAATGATGTTTTGTCGTAGGTATTCTAACAGGTTAGCTAATTTTGTAAGTTGAAAGGTTCAATACGAAATGTCTACAAGGTAGAATTTGAACAAAACAACAATGAGAAGAAGTTCATCGAAATCATCTAGAATCATTCTCGAAATCTAAATTGGCGCCAAAATGCGTCGTCCTAGACCAACACTACTGTTCCATGCATCGTTTATTAATTTAAATATGCCTACTTAATCATAATTTAATTGAGGTGGTTTGTGGAGACTGGTATTAAGTTTTAGTTGATTACATTCGTCACAGATTGATACTAGTAGGTTGTTAATGAAAACCAAAGAACAGTGGACAGCCGTTTCTTCTAAGTATGCGACTTCTCATCAGTAAGTACCCCATATTCTGTCCTTGAGGCTTCAGGTTGGCAAATGCCTAATCATAAATTAAATTAATTCAATGAAGGACTGTTTTTCAAGGATTTCATTTTCATAACTACGTACAATCATTATATATATATATATATATATATATATATATATATATATATCAGGTTTAGATAAATAATCGTATGCTTGTTGATTATTTGTTTGTGAAATCCGACCACATAATTCCAAGATACACAAATAATTTTTGACCGAGAGGAATGGATGACAAAAAAATGGTCATCAGAGTGTACTGAGTAACTGTTAGTATCACTAAGTCGAAATGAATGAGATTTGTAAACTATAATCAATAATTCGAGGTATGTACAATATTTAGAGTGATAACAATCAGGCTAAATTAAAATAACAAGATGACTTACTTATGTTCATGACAACAATAGGAAACTAACAAATCGTTTTTGTGCACACAGCTTAAGTTTTAGTTTATGGATGATTGAAGCTTCTGCTATATAACGTTAGGCGTAAACCTTTTGATTTCTTTGATTGGATGTCAAAGGATAAACCTAAAGCTGAATAGCCTACATCTATTATACGTTGTAGAATCGACGATTTGACTGATTTCTGTTGTCTCTTATCAAGCCATACTGGTAAGCACCCCCCCCCACCCTACTATGCAAAATCGTCTATTGTCGAATACATACAGGTGAATATGCAAAATATTTGTAATGTAACGTAAAGTTTCAAATGTGACATAAAATATATTCTATAAATAATGTAGATTAATAATATTTTCTAATGACACTGTTGTCATATCAACTAATTTGATCTGTCACAATTTTATATTCATATTATTGTTTTAGTTAGCGAACTGTTGAGTTTTTGCCTAGTTCTTTTGTTTTTAATAACTATAATGGTTTTATAATAACATAGAGAAATAGTAAGTCTACACAATATTAGATATTTATATTTTTCTTCACTGTCAATACTTCTAATTAATTCTTAAGATGACTAGATTAAACTTATGCATAGTATGTTATCTGCAATCATTTCATTACTAAATAATCAGTGGAGAAAAGAAAGAAGATTTGTCTATTTACTCAGTTGACATTGTATTTTGCCATTTAAAAATAATCATTATTTGCTTATCTAATGAAGATTATTTGTTTCCATCATATTAGTTTGCATTGAAGAATATGAGATTATTCCTCAAGTTAGTACTTATATATATATATCTGGGTTTTGTGAGGTTTGAATTAATTTGTTGGAAACGTGAATTGTATGTTGCCAACTTAATGGTCCAACTTCTAAACATTCATCCTATGACCAGAGGGCAATCATTTCAGTCCATAAAGAAGTCGGGGATTGTTCAATTCTATGTTATGACGAAACGGGTGTTAACTCTAGTTTTAAGTATAATCGAGAATGGGGTAAACCCGCGACAAGCATTGCATGTAGATATATTTTTCTATATTGACAATGCTAAGGCAATAAATAATTCCATAATGAAGCCATTTGTAAATGATTTCATAAGGTAGAAGTTACTGTCGTAATGACTGTGTTGCTTCGTAATTATTTACATTATTTAAGCTATCTGGAAAGTATTTAAAGATTGCTCTTATGGAAGGTTTACTGTCTTGTATCTAGTATTCTATTCTAATTCTAATGATTACTATTTCTATTTTGTACATTCATCTCAACCTCAACTAATATAGTGAAACATTTAATTTCACATGATTCCTCATAATCTTTGACTGTTTTCAGTTTATAAGTTTCAAAACAAAATGGATACCCTCCTCCTTTCAAATCTTGTTCTTCATCCATTGTTCAAATAGATACTTTTCTCTTTGATAGTTACAAAACTTTCAAGATGTCAGTGACATCAAGTAAATGCCAGGGGTGAAGGGGAGTGATAGAGGAATATTTTCAAACTCACTTTCAATATTCCAATTAAGGTAACCATTTATGGACTTTACAGCCCATTTTCTACATCGTTTATGCACAGAGTTTGTTTGATTTACCTCCACATTTAGGAAACTTGTTGTAACCATCCTGACAGATTATACAAAAGTCTTTCACTTACTTATCATGACTGGAGACTTTAATGATGAAGAATATAAGCAAAGAAATAGTGGTGAATAGTGGTCAGTCAGTTAACAAATTTTTACTAGAGAAAATTACTCATAATTACATAACAGTCATTTAGTAACTGTATGAAATGTTAAATTTGAAGGAAATCACCTGATTGATTAAACATTAAAGAGGATTGTAAAAGAATGCCAATAGAATACAACAGTAATTGTGTAATGTTGAAATTTATGAATTATAGCTGAAAAAATTATTTTAAAAATAGATTATGTAAGGCTAAAATAAAAATCGAAATAAATCTGAAACTATGTAGGAACAAAATGTTGGGAAACGTAGAAAGGTAAACAGAAAAATGAACAAACTACCTATGCTTGCAATGATTAAATATGTGCAGTTGTATTTCTAGGGTTTCTACTGTTTTTAAATAATGTATTCTGGATCCATAGGGTAAGTTAGTTGGTTAGAATTTTGAATACTTGCTCTGAATCCACGTGATAGCCTGTGTTAACTAGGCATACAAAGATAGAATATCTTAGAGTCTTAGTTTGTCATTTTGTCACCCATGCAGGATAATCTCTAAAAACAAGTGGATGTATCTGCCTAGCAGTGCCGCTAACATGATAGACTCCAGTGAGCACAATTTACCTGGTAAACACATATGAGGGAGGCTGATTTGAATAGCTTTGTTTTTCAAACTCCCTATTTGTTGGTTTGGAAACAAAGGATAGAATCTCACTGAATGAAAAGTACTTTTAAATGATTTTCTTATACCTCATTCTTTGTCATTGGCTGTCATTTTTTAATTGTAATTCTAGGAAGAAGGGCATTTTTGATAATGAATGAAACTTTACTTTAGTTTTTGTTATAGACGTATGTTTGCCAACAAACTTTTATGGATATCCATTTTGCTTCATAGATCATTTATAAGCTTAAGTTTTATACAGTGGTGTCATCAAAGCAAATAATTTTCGTTCTAGAAGCCAGGTGTATCTTACGATATTTCCCTAGTATCTATAATGGAACGAAATTCAAAAAAATGTGTGCCATGATTTAGTTCAGTTGACTAGAGGAAGACATTTTACTGCATTGTTCTATCAATTGTTCTTGTCATTAAAATGCAAAATAAACATTTTAACATTCAACACTTAGTTGTGATAACACTTTAGTTAAGCATCTTGGATGTAATTCATTCAGAAAAGAACATAAATATTGAGTACATTATACAGCAATGAGGATAAACTGCACATTTATATGTTCTTTATTTACTAAAGCCTGCTACATGAAATGGCCTTGCAGTTGACAGGCAATAACGAGCCATTGCGACTTGTGCTATAGTTACAACCTGATTGACATGAAAACGATGAATAATTGACGCAATGCCTTAGTGACTACAGATTACCTCAGTGGCATGAATAGTAATATCAAACACCAGTTGAAAAACAGTTAAGGCCAATTCGTTTATTCAGTCAAAACAATGACTTTCATATATCATATAGTGAACCAATAAGTGTCGTGAAATACAAAATACAGTAAAAACTGAATTAAGAAAGTCATGTACGGAGATGCGAAATAATAAAATTATGTAAAAGCTAAAATGAATCGGGAAGTGAAACAAATATACTAACCATTAACGAGTCTGTGAAAGGCTCGCAATTTCAGCAATGCAAATATCATAGTTGTTAAATGTTCAGTTAGTTGCAACTTAGATATAAGTGTCCCAATAGCACGAAGGATATTGCTCAGGACAGAGTTGAATGAAGAATACTGGTGAGCGGCCTATGCTCCTCCGAGAGGGATAACAGGCGTAAGTAAATAAGTAAGCATGAAGGATAGACTGGACATATTGTGATTTCCAAACCTCTGTACCGATACGACACTACAGAATATAGATAAAACAAAAGAGAAATTATTATGTATCTTTGTGTCTACTGGCCGGAAACTACTCATGAAAACATAATCGAGTATCATATAGATTTTATTATAGGAATTAAATGTAACAATCTTCGCATTTTTTGTTCCGGTCTACCAAACAATAACATTTTGATAAATATATATTTCTAAATATGAATTTGTTTCTACATAATTGATAAATAACTCAATGAAGTGTAAAACCAACCGCTCAATACATACTCTACTCTTTGTTTTTTTTTCCAATATAAGCCCTGCATTATTAAAAATCATTCTTCCATGACATATTACATGCACGATTCAGTGTTAGCCTCTACGAAAGTAAAAGTTACTGCGAAAGATAACATCAAATGAGCAGTAGTTGTCGTTAAGCAAAAAAAGAATTAGATAATAACTCATTGAAGCTATGACTGCTGATTGTATCGACTAAACGTAAACCCTAATTTCTGATCATTCAGAAGAAAACTTAGTTTTTTTTAAAGATAATTAGATTTACAATTTTGTTCCGCGTCAATTTACTCATATGATGTTCTAAAGACCTTCATATTAAAGGAATTACATTTCTTTCTGTCATGCAATAATTCATATTTATGAATATATGAAAAATAATATTCCACTTTCGGCAGAATCGAATTCCATCTACAAATGTATTGGCTCTTATATAGCTAGATATATTAACTGTATAAAGTGAAATTTCTATACACGCTTTTTAGAGCACTACCTGGTTATGTGGAGTGTCATGTAGGCTTAATCCAAGGACACTTTATTAACTAAGGCCATGTTGCCCAATTAACAACTTTAATCGCATAAATTCATACAATCAAACCAAGTGGTATAAAGTGATGAAAATCAAAGCTTTATGCACTGTAGAGTCTCCAGCAGTTCACCTTTTTATGTTTTACTTCTGCCTATAGAAGCAGTAAGTTTATTCACTGATTCCACCGTGGTACTAACTATAAATAATATAACCCCGTTCTCTTTTTTTGTTATCATTATTGCTACTAATTAGAGAATCAAACTCAAGGCCTATGTGTTTCGTAGAGATCAATGAACCATTAGCACTACTAGTCCGTTCCATGTTCGATGGTAGTATTCTCACTTCCATCAACTCGTGATATTGTGAGATCATCAGTCAATGTTAGCGGTTATAACTTTCTCACTACTCATCCATAAATTATCTTGATTCAGATAACAATTCAAGTAGCTATGTATTTATTACATAACCTTCTCTTTATAAGTGATATTTTTGTTTATAATAACTATAAAACGAATTTGTAACAATTTTAGACTAATTTCTTTAGTGACTCAGTACAGCTCTCTATATTATTGTGATAAACTATTCTAAGTCACTGGTATACAGTTTGCATAAATGATAGAAAAAGTTTCTCAACACAAATTATCTTTCTGTCACTTATGACATTGAAGAATACATCACGATTGATTTTAATCAAGGATCATTTTAGAAACAGACGAATCCAACTTAAGCGTTTTAGTTAAATTTGAAGGTAGTTAGAGAGTATTCACTGGGAAATCCTTGACTTTGGTCTCATATTATTTGGCAATTTTTGGATTCCATAAGACATTAAACGATTATGCAGTCGTTGACCTTTGTCACTGACGCATTATGGGATTGGCCGTAATGTATATTTCAGGAGACCACCGTCGAGTCAAGATTGTAGACAGACATTACTGACATGTATCAAATAGAATGTAGCCTAAGTTTATGATTTCCTGCCAATTACTCTCAAATTACCTTCTGTTTCAACATAATTCTAATGAAATCCAAGTATTTAAAGCAGTGACCACATTTCAACCAGTTCAACAGAATTCAATCAACATGATAATGAACTAAACAATTATGATACAGTTCAATACTCAGTGAATAATCAATATACTAGTTAGAGTTTTACAGTTCATAGGGAATTTACCATTTTATTATCTAAATTCATAATAATTAAGGTGAATATGATTATGTCAAGCTTAGGTCTATGTCAAAAATATTTCATATTAAAACTGAATAAGACAGCTAATCATTTAATAAGTTCATCCTCAATGTCAAACAACAACATTTTGTTACATCATTACCAAGGTTAATTTTGATAATTTCAAATAAATTGAGCATTGGATAGGTTGTTTATAAAATGAGTTATATATATTTGTAAAATTCCAATGAGTAGAAATTAAAATTTCTGACGTTTCGCGGCTTAGTGTAAGTCGCTTCTTCAGAGAAATGAATAACCGAATTGATTATTTAATCTTGTGCTAATTCAATTCGGTTATTCATTTCTCTGAAGAAGCGACTTACACTAAGCCGCGAAACGTCAGAAATTTTAATTTCTACTCATTGGAATTTTACAAATATATATAACTCATTTTATAAACATTTTGTTACGTTGAATTAACTTAAAAGTAACATCAAATATACTTCGTGAATATGTAACATTGTTTTTTTTTCATGTTATCTAATTCTTTTCTGTAGTTCCTAGCTAAACAAATGTATTTGTTAGGATGAATTTGTATATTCCCATTGATTTGTTATAGACTGAAGCCGGTCAGTCTCAGTTGCTATATATGCATCCTAAGCGGATTGCCTAGATATAACGATTATTCACAAGTAACATTCAGATGCGGGTACAACCAGCTGACGAGTCTTAAATCGAGCGAAACGCGCGTCCTGGATTCCACTTACCAGTCACAATCCAACTTAAATGATTAATGTATATGTTATTTTAATGACCAATATATTGATTATGTCATCATTATGTATTTTTTATTACAATGATGTAGTCCTTATCTCAGATTTGAATGATGACATCACAACAACTAATGAAGTTAAGAATAGTATTACAGTATACTTGATAAGCAAAAGATAGACAATATACATACAAGAAACCTGAATGTAAATTGTAATAGATATTCATATCATTCATTTACTCAATTAATGATAAATAAATTGAGTTAATAGGCTAATAGTTTAATAATGACGCTGTTGTGACGCGAGAAACATTTTTGTTAGCTGACCAAATGCCAACTAAGTGTGCCTAGTCGGTAATTGCGCGTCTGCCCTATGCCCACTGAGTCCTAAACCGAAATGAGAAGAACACAAGTCAATAGACGAACCAGAGAGAAACGAAATATATTTCATACATTCCTTTAAATATACATAAAATCAAACCACACAGGAAACCAATTAGGAAACTAACATTAATGCAGAACAAAGTGAATAGTAGCAATGAATAAGGATAACTTGTACACAACCAATTAACTGGAGTTCATAGTAAGAAACAATATACTAAGAGCAAATATACTAATCGGGAGAATAAGGTAAGAGCAACGTAACAATTATAGAAACTAAATGTTTACATTACCAACAGTTACAATAATTGAAATAGTGTTCTAAAACACAGTTCTGAGAGTTTGTTACTCATCTTTAATCGTCCAACATAACAGATGCTAAAAGTAGAAATTCTATTTTGTTGTAAAACAGTTTTATATGAAGCACAATAAATGAAAAATTATATGGATACTTGAATTCCATCAGTCGAAATTCGAATTAATGTATTAGACTGATTGTTTCTTCTACTATGTCGAGATGAATGTACTTGTTAAAAAATTTCCTTCTTAACGACTGCTACCTTTTCTTAAAGCGTAAGTGAAATTTAGTCACAGTTGAAGCCAACCAAACACATTATATTTTAAAATAATTAAAGTTATTGTTCCTATAAGTTCGTCACAGATTTATCTCAGTTAGGTACCACTGAAAACCGGAGATCACTGGATAAATGTTTCGTCCTGGCATGGGAATTCTCAGTGACATGCATCAGTGACCAGATTTGAGAGGAGGGCCCAGGTCTCACAGTTACCGTTTAACTAACTGTACAATAAGCTGATATCTAATGGTATGATTTCTACTTTCATCAGTTTACGATATAGGGAGATGACCATCGAATGTCACTGATAATTTCATTCTAACTCCTGACTTATCTGATCTCCAAAATTACTAGAACTTTAAAAACGTCATGATGTAAATCACTTGTGGGTCACTTATTGTAGTGGATTAGAGGTGATGCCCAACAGACATCAATTTGTGACGAATACAGGCAAACAAAGTTTACACTAGTCCATACCAAATACCATTAACCAATGCTTTAAAAAAAGAGCATTTATTGTGCTAATCTTCAGAATTAAATGTTACTGCCTTGAACTCATCATGCATCAAGTTTGTATTTTACTAAAACGTTCAAAACAATAAAATTGATTACAAAATGTATGTTATTAAGAGTCTTATCCCAAGGGAAATGAGAAAACATTAATAAGGTTTACTGAAATTACCTTATTGAGTAGAACTTTTGATAAAAGCATAGTCTTAACGTTTGTAGCATACAAAAGTCCACCTATGTATATTAATGGGGTCAATTTAAGCATATTTTATTAGGAACAATCTGCAATACAGCTTCAAAACATTCAAGTTAATGAGTAATGTTAGTAAATTCATTTCTAGGGAAATAAAGTGTTTGCATAACATATCATTTTTTATCAAAGAGTGAAGTGTTTATAATCTAATGTTGAAAAATGGTTCATCTAATATTGGGTTACTTGAATTGGCTTCAAAATTACAACTTGACTGATAGAATACAATTGACACCAAGGCCTAGATAGACATAACAGTGTTTACTGCACAATGATTAATCACCTTAGTCTTGTAAGAGGTCAATTAAAGCCCAACTACTAAAGTTGCTAAATCTACCACCTGTTTGGCTGTATTTAAATGTTTTAGACTTGAAATTATTGTCTTTACTGGTTACTTGTTTTTAGTTGTCTACTTTCCAATATAACGTTATATATCTGTTTGTTAGTATAAGCGTAATCCGGAACTATGGAATATTTCTAGGTTTTTTATTGAAATATTTCTCAAACGTCTTAACAGAGTTGAGAAAATCATCAATCGTATGAAAGGATAAAATATGTAAAGCGTACATTGTTACATTAATCTTGTGAGAAAACAAGTTCTATACTATTGATTGTAATCGTTTTACAATTCAAGAACTTCTTTGTTAAAAACCAAACCTTGATGAAAGTGTGGGTTAAGTTGATAAAAATCTAGATAACAGTAGTCTAGTTGACCCTATCAATATTGGCTTAGTGACATTGAATAAAATATCTTCTTCCAATAGTAATATATGTTAAAAGTAAAAGTTATAATCTGTAAATAGCAGGAGTTAATCTTAATGTTTAATTGATGATTGTATGTTCATAAGCGTTTGTCTATTTAACCTATTTATCCGTATCTGATGCGCTTCATTAGTACGTATAATAAAGTAAATGAATCACAAATTAAACAAAAGTAATTGGCACAAAATAATAAGTTCTATTCAGTATATGCTAATAATTAAAAGTACAGCATAGTTAATTTCTTTCAAATACACAAAGCATCTGAACAACAAATAGACATATTCTTCTCTTAGTAACTATACTGTACGTATGCGAATGATACAACTGAAAGTGTTCAAATGGTTTTTATTCATTATAGATTTTAGCTTTCACCGCTAAATGACATAGTCATAAAACCAGAAATATACAATACACTACACTATCAGTTTGCTACGCTACAACATTATATATATATATATATATATATATATATATATGTATATATATATATATATATATATATATATATATATACGAATTAAGAATATTATTTACTACGAACTGTATAGTAGTACAGTCGTATACTGAAATTAATTATTCAATGGAAGAGACTAGTTTAAGTTATGCATAACCATTCATAAAACAGTGATTGTTTGATGCTCGCTAAATACATTCAAAATCAAAGCAACGAAACTAAAAAGGTTATTAGAACATTGTCTTTCTGCGAAATATCTCATTGTAATTAGTAAGCTTAAGCATTTATTATAACAAATGTATTCAAAGGGGAAGTCTCAGAGTCTAATCCACGACAAAATCTAGAAAGTATTTACTTATATCATGTTTTGAAAGCTTAAACGGAGTTTCTCGAGAAGAATACTTTATTAAACAAGAAGTATATACTATTAATAGAATAAAGCCCAAGGTTTATGTGGATTGTTCCAAACTGTTAATCATTTTACTGTCATGAAGGAATAGATGAATACTGATATCAAAACTATGATATTCACACGAAGAATTTTTTTTGAGCAAACTCTCTTTAGGCTCTACAAGAATGAATTCAAAAATAGTAATAATCAGTTTTGATACAGACAAAATTTAGATATGATGCATAACTACGTATGATAGAACTATAGTGCCAGATTAATCAGATTTTGGTAACAATTCTCAAAACCGAGATGCACAGTTGGAATTATTGTAATGTTTCTATAGAAGATTGTTGTGTCATTTGAAAGGGGTTGGTATTGTCGATTCGTATGACCAAATGGATGGTGCACGCAAGTAAACCCAATAACGAGCGCTAATAAGAGTTTCAAGCTGGTCAATGCAAGTCTGCCCGATGCCTATTTAATCCTAAGCCGGAAGTGAAAGAACATAAGACTGATGAACCAACCAGATAGAATCATGCCATATTTCATACAATTCTTTATATATACACAAAATCAGACCACAAAGTCAACCAATTAGGAAACTGACATTTATACAAATAGGAGTAATAGTAAATGTGAACTGTAATACGTATACACAATTGATTAATCATAGTTCGTAAATGAGAAATGTTATGCTAACAGTTAATGTTTCAAACGGGAGGATAGAGCATAGGGAACTGAATTACAATAGAAATAAAATGTTCACCTTAAATACAACCAGAAATAATGAAATAGATTACAAAAAAACAGTTCTCGAAGATAATCATTCTTCTTTAGGTGCCCGGTATATCAAAGATACTTTCCAATCTGGATGAATTTTAGTTAACAATGTATTGTTGAGATAAGGAAAAGTTTAGTAAAACAATATTTTGAAGTTCCAGGGTTGAAATGGCTGAAATCAGATGCCAACAGAAATGTGACAATGTCACTTATAGAATCGCCCAAAAGCGGCACTATAGCTTAGTTCTACTCTATATAAAAATTAACGTTTGCTTTTAAAATAAATTAATTCTTACCAAATAAAATATTAAGAACACAAATAAAGTGAAAAAATGTTTTTTTGATTATTTCCTCGTCATAGCTCAACGATAATACACACATAGTTTTACATTTCAATACGAAATCAATACCCGTTTATAGGTGGAAAATAAATTATCGTGGTGTGGAGGGTTAGGTATTCACCAACCTAAAGCCCCTGGGGCGGAATCTAGGGTGTGCACTGATGAGGAGTTTCATACTAGGACGAAACAGTTGTCCAGTGCTCCCTAGTTTTCAACGATACCCTGACAATATCAGTCTATGACGCATTCAGTCAACTAGAAATACCAATCTTCACAAGCGATCCCAATTTAATTACAAGATATAATTCAAATAAAGTCAAACGACATGAAGACAATAAAAAAAGAAATACGTGGTAGTTACTAAAGTTTATGGAGTAATTGAATGAAAAATTCAACATTCAATTTATAATGTAGTTAGTTACTTGATCTAATCACTTAGTAACATAAAAGGAATAATAAGTTACAAAAACATGTGGGGTGTCAAAAAATAATCGTTAGCAATAAATTGGGATGAAAACAGATATAAAATAAGAGAGATTAAGAGTAAAGTGCAGTATTCAAACTTAGTTTGTTAGTCAAGATAAGCAAGTAGCGTGACAAATGTTTTATGTATAGGAAGATTGGGCCTGTTTAAATGTATAGGTGTGGTTTCTACTGTTTGTAGGAGGCGGCATCTGGAGGTAAAAAAAAGTTGGTATATCATTCTAAATGTTTATTGTTAGCTTAATGGTCTGTATCGATTAAATATGCATGAATGAAGCTCCTTACAGTCTTAATTTGTCCTTTGTTGAACCCTGAAGGTTGTACTCGATGATACACGCCGTAAATTTACCACCAACTTAATATTACAATTGCCTAGTATATTAAAATAGGAAAATGTATTATGTGACAAATTCGATTTTTGCAGTGAACCATAATATACATGTTACCTTAGTGCTTTACTGTGGAGACGATTTGGCTAGGTGACGTGCCTAGCAATACCGGTATATAGATGATATTTATCTCCCTGTGTGTTGTCACAATGTGATAATATGATGGGTGTTTCAGCATGTACATGCATTTCAAACTAAACATAAATTCTTCACATATGCTAAACAGGTATAATGTAAATCTGAAATCATTTAGATAATAGCAAAAAATCTTCTACAGTATTTTCGCTGGATACTTACTTCGGGAATGATTATTCAATTCGTTGTTCTACATCACGGACTGACTTTAGTTAGAAAGCCATTGAAAACCAAGAAGAATTCAACAACTATTTTGTCATTTGAAGTGAAAAGTGTTGTTTTTATTCAGGTCTTCAACAGAATTTACGCTTATAAACATTAGTATTTGTTTGCGAATATTTAAGACAATCAATTAACTAAAACAATTTGTAAGGCATTGACAACAACTAAGTAGACGGCTTAGTAATAATCATAAGAGCATAAAAGTACACATTGATTGTCAAAACACAATTGTATTGACAAGATTAAGAATAATAGTTATCAAAATGACGTAATGAAAATTGTTTTGTCCTTAAAACTGCAAATACTCTACCCTAACAGAAATCAAACTTTGAATCAAATGAGTATTCAGTACTTTCTGATTTGCAAAAGGTTGTTAAACTAAAGTTAATTTATGATATGACCTACTCAATGAATTATCTCTATAATTCCCTTTTGTTAAAAGAAGATTATGCGTTTGGATCCATCAACATGGTTATACAAAAATGTCAACTTGAAATGTATATTTTTTAACAAAAGCTTTCCTGGCTATTCAATAAATAATAATTGCCTTACGGTTATTTTCTTTATAGAATTTTTTGTTCAAAGAAGAACCAATGAATTCACAAAACAAGTCACTGGTCTCTGTACTTGTAATTTTCAAGGATCAAGTACCAAAGAAGAAGAACAAATGAACTGTGTATGTGAAATCAAATGTAACAAATGTAGTGCTATATACAAAAGAGAAATGTTACAACAGTTTATTGTACGAATGAATAAACATATATTTTGTTTAAAGCATATTCCTAAATCCTCTGAAGATCTAAGAAAACTCAAAAATAAGTCAACAATAGCATTGTATTCAATACAAACAAGGCACAGCATCAACTATACACAAAATGCTCCCCTTCCTTCATCCGCAACATTGAAATATTGGTTCACATATAACGACTAGTGTAATGTTTTCATACTCTAAATACAACTGGACACCTATAATGAAATCTAACCGCTTATTTACATTTATATTCGATAATTTTTGATTTTAATTATATCCCTAAAGAAGCTTGAACCAGCTTGTTTATCGAAATGTTGGGATTCCTTTAATTTTACTCGCTGAGATTATTTACAAATATATTCTGTTCATATATCTTACTATTGTACATTTAGATGAATGAAAACAAGATGAACAAGATTACAATTTATGCGATATTTGGATAGACTTTAAAATGAAACTCAAGTTTTCTTCCTTATTTATAATAATTGACACATTCTATTCTGCATTGTAACCATGGCTTCATATTAATTACATATGATATAATAATCTAGGTTATTCGTTCAACTGCATATATATATATATATATATATATATATATATATATATATATATATATATATATATATATATATATATTAGAAATGTTTATCGTTTATAGTTGTATGACCTGATCATAGTTTAGAAAGGAGTGACCTAATATAGATTATTTTATCTACTACATCTACTGTTGGTAACATAACTATGTAATGAATTCAGTGCGACTAATGTCACACTGTTGAAATTCGAACTGTTCAAATGTATGAGATTGAAGGAGAGTATGAAATTATCGTTTTGTGAACGGAGTAGAAGACCAAGGAATTGTTAATTAGGTTATAGATGGTAAAATACTAAAAGTTGTCAACATTAATCCACTTCTGACCATACATTAGAAGTGAAAATTACTAACAGCTAATTGAAAGTTTTGACTATATTAGTGAAACGTTGATCAAAATTAATTGATTTAAATATCTGCTGGTGCTATGACAAATTCAGTTTGTATAGAAACAGGAATAAAGTTAGTTCATGTTTGTATAAACTTCGCTCATCATTACGTCTATTCTTGTCTGATAAAAATAGAACTATAATGTCATTATACTTCATGGACAACTTACTAGTATCAACAGAGCTTATGACATTTGACATTCACATCATTATACTCAAATTACAATTATTGAATCGTGGTAGTTATAAGTTGAAATGCATTAAATTTTGTTTGTTTGTACTCCCTATGAATTAGTGTTGGTTGGGTTCTAATTAAAACCAGGGAGGACTAGATAACTGCTTTGTTTTGGTATGAGACTCCTCAGTAGTACCCACCATCGATTCCTCTAAGGGATCATTTCACTTTATCGCAAATTAACGGAAGTGGAAAATCCACTACTGGAAGACGGTCCAATCGTAAAAATGTCTAAGCGTTCACTGTGAAAACTGATGGCGCCAGGTTAGACTCCCCTGCAGAGTGTAGGATGCGCGCTGCTGAAGAGCTTCATACCAGAAAAAGAAAAGCTCTGTCTTTATAATAACAAATTCAAATAATACATGACTAACAACGCTTGCAGAATGCGTTGAATTCAGTGTTTTTCTTTACATTCTTATCGACAATATACAGGATATCGGTTTTAAGTTATATACAATAATAATATACTGTCGAAATTATGTTGTTTTTTTCCAAAGTACGTATGGAAACATCAAATGCTAATTCTTGTACTTAATTGTTGCGTAATGCGACAAGGAATTATTATGAGTTTAATGAAACCTAGTATTCTGGTGGAAACGATAGTTACATAGTACTAGTAACAACAATTCGAATATGTAATATAATATATTTTTATCGCAAACAAATAAGAATACGGTATACGACTGAAATGTTATAGCTAAACTTGCTGGTTTATGGCAATGTATAGATGAAAATGAAAAAAGGCGAATTCAATCACAAGTGTGTTTGTGTCACTAAGTCACGTGAAGATTAAACACTGCTTCCTTGATGATACAAATTTCAAATGTCAACCGTCTAATTGGAACAGTTTCAGATAATCACAATATTGATCAATGATTGTTTCAAATGTATTAATTTTTGTTTATTTCATGTCCTGTCTCTAGTAACTAGTCGTCAAAGGAGTTTCTTAAAATTGCATCCTCTTCTTTACGATCTGTTTAATAAGTATGAAAGTACCCATATTTTTGTCCTTTTAAAGTATCTTTTTTATCGACAAAATGTTGTTCTGTATTAATGTTAATTTTCTAATTGGTTTGATGTGTGGTCTGATTTTATGTATATAAAAGGAATGCTTGAAATATAATAAGATTCTGTCTGGCTGATCTATTGGCTCGCCTTCTTCTTATTTCTGCTTGGGACTCAGTGGACATAGGACAGACGCACAATTACCGACTAGGCACAAGTAATTGGCACTCGGTCACCCAACCCCATTTTTCTCGCATCATAACACTAGGTTACAAAGTAATTACTAGTTGTTAGAAATGTGCATAAGAAACGTTGGATCCAATCCTATGATAAGGTGGGATTCGATGTTTAGTTATATACTATCGCAGACAGAACGGTTACCAATAAACAACTTGTTTGGTGACTACTTTCTTAAAGAACTGATATATTCACAGTGATCTATCACTACATTGCAGTGTAAACCATTTTGATTTAATCTTATCAGCTGGTTGAAAATGATATCTGCATAGTTTGAATATGCTAATTATTACGAGTGCCTCTACATTGTATCTACTATGGGGCACGAGAAAATCGGCAGAATCTAAATTTCATGCAGACTGGCATTCGCCATCACAATATGAATATCTGTATACCGTAAAATTGTTTAACTTATAGTGCAATTCAATGTAATTCGATTTCTAGTTTCAGTCATTTTTTTTCTCTTGGTTAACTTTAAAAGAGTAAGAATAACTAACTGCTCAGAATAAGATTAGTTCATTTTGTTTCACTTACGTTTGTCAGGTACATACAATTAATCACATTATTAAATAAAATAAACTAGCAAATGAAGAAAGTTACCAACAGAGCTGTGTTAAATACTTTTTGTTATGTATGGTAAGAATACACAGTGCCCTTGATAATTGCTAATCGGTGTACAGATACGTCTGCCCCGCGACTTCCAGTCCCTAATCCGGAATAGAGGTAAAACAACGACTGATGAACCGAACCGACAGAATCAGTTTTATATTTCAATCCTGCCTTTAAATATACACAAAATCAGATAGCACAATCAACCAATTAGAAAACTGACATTAATACGAAATAAGAGAAATAGTGATTGTGAACTGGAGTAACGTATATGCAGTCAATTAACTATAGTTCATAAACGAGAAATGATATAACAATAGTTAATGCCTTAAACGGGGGTATAGGGCGAGGGCAACATAACAATCATAAGAATAAAATGCTTACTTCGTATACAACCAAAAATAATGATTCATTTACAAGAAGAACAGTTCTAGAAGATAATCAATCTTTTTCAGTCCCTCTTCATAACACTTTTTCCGTTCCGTTTCTTAACCAGTCTATCCGAAATTCATTGACTGTATCCTTTAGAACAGTAACTTTGAAAACAAGTGTTTCTTAAGTACTATTGATAATTTTATTTAGGTTTCTTTTCACAAATAAGTTCAGATGAAAATGTAGACTCACATTCATTTCCACTTAATAATTCATGAATCATTTAAGATCCTCCTCGACTTTGCCTTCTGATCAAGTAGCTTTAGTTTATAATTAAATATGTAACTTACTTCTATACAATAACGGAATAATACTTAAGTGAATAAAATAGGTTGAAGAGGTTGGTTTTCTGTATATGTCACTTTTATGATACCGTCTATTCTTGTCGTCAGTAAATTATCTAGAAATGAGGTGTTATACTTGTTTTAAGCTTCTGTTGGGAAGTAGAAAGCTTCATGAATGTAGTTGAACTCGGTTAATAACTTACATAGTTCAAACTTAATTTTACGACTATAAACTTACCAGTCACATAATAGAAATAGAATTCAGTTGGTTGAATATATCACAGATTGATGTTGGCAAGATACCATTGCAATCCAGGGATCACTGGACAGCTGTTTCGTCCTAGTGTAGAACTTCTCAGCAGTGCGAATCCCAGATTCGGCACCAGGGGCTTCAAGTTGACTGCAAGCGCCTAACCTGCTACACAAATGGGTCGGCATCCAATGGTAGGATTCCCATTTCTATGAATTTGTGATATATATGGCACGACATTTATCGATTGCCATTGATGATAACTGTCTCACTCCTGATAAGTCTGAACTCCACTAGCCACGATTTCTCGATAAAGCTTCAGGAGCATCCTGAAGTTAATCACTAGTGATCTCATTATTATAATTCAATTGACATTGTTATTTTTGAGGATATTGGTAATTCAGTTGATTAAATATATCACAGATTGATGTTGATAGAATATCAGCGTGAGCACTGCTTAGGAGTTCTACACTAGAACGAAACAGCTGTCCAGCGTTCTCTGGTTTTAATTGGAACCCTCCAAAAACATCAATCTGTATAATATTCAATCACCAAAATCCACAAAAATAACTATCTCAATTGGAATATAGGCTACTAATCCGAATAACATGAAATCATTATATCTCGTCTGCTTCCCGTCAACTACATACAATCTATACCAAAATAAAAATGTTACCAATTCAAACATCATAAAAACGTAATTTCCATTAGAGATGATTCTTCATTATAAATGGCATAAAAGTGATCACATCTGTCGATAAAATACTTCAATGAACAACAATGAACAATCGATGAATTGAAATTAACACATTCAAGTGCTTTCATAGACGATTCATTTAGAAATCATCAGTAAATATGAAAAAAAATAGACAATTAAATATTGGCTTCATAATTTGCTAATTAACTGAATAAGAACATGAAAAATTAGTGGAGAAATCGCAAACAAAGAATAAAAAAATACCATAAAGTAGCCAAATATTTACGAATTAACGGGGTTGTTGTGGTGATAGTTAACTTGTCAATACCGATATCACGAATTGATCTGAACCAGACAACCATTGATCACCTGAAAGCACTGGACAACTGTTTCGTCCTAGTATGGGACTCTTCAGCAGTGCGCATCCACGACCCCGTTGGGGATCAAACCCAGGACCCTCTGGCTTCGCGACGAGCGCTTTGCCATTGGACCACTGAGACGTGACCGGTGGAGTACAATCGTGTCGGGTGTGAGGCAGTAGCTCACCGATGACAATGGATGAGGTCGCGCAAACGTAACACGAATTGACTGAATTAGAAATATCAACCATTAGGTTCCGGTTTAGTGGTCCAATGGTAAAGCGCTCGTCGCAAAGCCAGAGGGTCCTGGGTTTGATCCTTAACGGGGTCGTGGATGCGCACTGTTGAGGAGTCCCATACTAGGACGAAACAGCTGTCCAGTGCTTTCAGGTGATCAATGGTCGTCTGGTTCAGATCAATTCACGATATCAGCATTTACGAATTGTTAAAACGAAATAGAAAGTAACGAATTGGGAAGAAAATGAACACAGATTGTGGATACAAAATTGAAATAATACAATATCAATTAACTACAATCTCTCAATATCATTCTGTATAAGATTAAAAGAATGGGATCTATTGAAATCGGTGGAAAACAAAATTTCAGCATATGACATGAAAAATAATCAATAATATATATATATCCTCACTCAGATAAAATTCTCCCTACTTAATAAACACGTGACAAAATCAAATCATCAGTATTATCAATGTAACATTTACGATAACATAGATGACATATATAATCAGTGCATATCAATAACATTCATGATAATCATCATACTTTTAGAATACAATCAATCAAAAATAATGTGAAGTGTAGATTCAGTGTGTTCAATTCAACCGAATAAACAACTCATCGATATTGTTCTAGAGGCAGTCATTCATTTTGTTACGCATTATGACAAATAAATAAATGACACACCAGTCAATATTGAAAATGATTCCATCCAAGTAAAATTAAACAAGATTGTCAATTGTGTCAACGTCGAATTATTTCACTTGTTTACTGATCACTGCTAGACACACAGAAATGTCTAACAATCATGCGAATGAATACTAATTCTCTTGTGTTAAAGCACATCACACCTACAGACATCGATGGATAAACTTCACTCCTCTATACAACGAAATCAGTTTTATTGTAACTATTTCAGATACTCAGTGAAATTAGATGCAATTATGTAATGCCAAGTGGAAGACATCAACAAACTAACACATTTATTTGGCTGAGAAATCATGGGAAACTACGATTTTAGAAAAATCTTGATTAGCGGCATCTTTTGGAACTTCAATAAATTCAGAAATATTGGCTTTAGTGATAATTTAAGTGATGACGTTTACCGGCGTAATTCTCCTTGTACATCTACATGTTCCACTCCATTTTTATTCTCATATATGCTACTATATCTCACTATCATCATATGTGACTTCTACAGGGTCAAACCGTTCCTTATAGTTAGTTTTATAATTAACATTTCTGTTGATTTGTACTACCGTACTATTCAAACATATGTTCATTTGATTCAGTTGTTTATTCTCCAATGAAGTGACTCAGAATAAGACTGTGAAATGTCAAATGTTGAAAGTTTCTACAGTTTTACATTCTGTAAATATATTGTTTATTATAAAACATTTATCATTGTAAACAATGTTTACAATAGATTATGAATATGAATTAACTCTTTTCTTTTAGATAAGTTGATTTGAGGCGACGAAGATTACATGAATGGATCATTGAGTCAACGAGAATAGCCAATAACCTCATATTCACATTAATGTAACTATGTAAGTTTATCTGTGTACTAGACAATTGTTAAAGTGTTATTATAATTGAAATGAAACAGCATAACTAATAGAACTTTCCTATAAAAACATGTTTCCAATTGAGGTGAATGAAATACCAATTTTACACTTGATGTGTAGTTTTAAATGAATTTTATATAAAATTCTTTGTGCATTTTAAATGATGCCAAACTGGTGAAACAACGGTTTTATGGATTGATAAAATGACTATAATTCCTGCGTTTTAACTCCATGTTTAGTACATGTGATTAATACAACTTTTAAAGTTTCTGGAATCTTGAAAATAAACGCATGAATGAACTGGTAAGTACATCAATTCTGTTTTATGTTTTCATTATTGTGAGAAGATAATAAATTGGATCCCCTTGAGAATTTCATAAGAAAAGTAGATTTCGTTTTAATTCTACCGTGTAAAACCGTTGTTTCACCAGTTTGGCATCATTTAAAATGCACAAAGAATTTTATATAAAATTCATTTAAAACTACACATCAAGTGTAAAATTGGTATTTCATTCACCTCAATTGGAAACATGTTTTTATAGGAAAGTTCTATTAGTTATGCTGTTTCATTTCAATTATAATAACACTTTAACAATTGTCTAGTACACAGTTTAACTTACATACTTACATTAATGTGAATATGTGGTAATTGGCTATTCTTATTGACTCAAAGATCCATTCATGTAATCTTCGTCGCCTCAAATCAACTTATCTAAAAGAAAAGAGTTAATTCATATTCATAATCTATTGTAAACATTGTTTACAATGATAAATGTTTTATAATAAACAATATATTAACAGAATGTAAAACTGTAGAAACTTTCAACATTTGACATTTCACAGTCTTATTCTGAGTCACTTCATTAGAGAATAAACAACTAAATCAGATGAACATATGTTTGAATAGTACGGTAGTACAAATCAACAGAAATGTTCATTATAGAACTAACTATAAGGATTGGTTAAATCATGTAGAAATCAAATATGTTAAACGAAATATAATATTGTGAAGAGTTTTAAGACAGTATGCGGTCAAGGAAAATAAAGGTAAAATTCAATACGACAGCAAGAGAATTGCAACTTAGGGTATACAACTGGTAAAGAAATACAAATGAGCAGATTTCATTTTTACTTGAAAGGCCACCACAATTCAATGGAGATTTGTAAGGAAACTGCAGGGGGATTTCTACTGGCCTTTAATCTACGCCATATCCAATAGGGTTTGAGACCACTGATTGGTGCCATTTCCTAGATTTCAACCAGGAAATCGAGATAGACAAACAGAAGTCAGTCCTATACAGCTTTCTCTTTATTGTGGACTTATTCACCCTCTTCATTTTTGTCTCTGACAAAGCGATATCTGTGAACTGGTTTAGACTTTTCACTTCTATGAAATCTAGCAGAATTATTTTAAGATAAATTCAAATGAGCATTAGATACAGTTATTTTTCATTACCTATTATCTAATGATCACTGATATTATAAAATAAACGAACTTTCGAGTTAATATCCTTTAATCGTCTGTAACACATAATCATCTTATTTTCAATCTAGTATTTTGTATATAAGCATGTTATTTTATGAATCGAAAAGATTCTCACCGTCTTGATTATTGCCTACTTTGTAATTTCCATTTATTCAGAGTTTTAAGTCAATAATCTTATCTTATGTTTAGTTATCAGTCTGTCTTACTTTATGATTACATTTTGATCTATTGGTCAATTTCTAATGATTCCAATTATCAAAATCTTAAGTTTTATAATCTTGCAATTATAGGATAATACTTAGAATACAACTAAACTGATTGACGTCACACAACTAATAGTCAATGACTAGACGTTGCGTAATTAGATAATTTAAAGTATTTCAGTTATCCACTACACACTTAAGAATTGAATGTATCTGTGACTACCTATTTATTGAGGTGAAGGTGATTTTATTTACGGATAACATTGAAAATACATTGTTTTACAGTATGTTGTTTTGTCATTTTTGGTTTTTCAATGGTGATTACATTTTTGCAAAACTATACAGTTTAGTAAGTACACAAAGTAACAGTTAATGTAGTAATTCAAAAAATTTACATGGTGCAAATAAAAGAATACACTTGATGAATATATAAATAAATAATCAATTTTTATTAAGTAGTTTAGTTTATTATGTAGTTTAGTTTAAGTACTTTACTTGAATTTTAATATGATATCATAATCACTGACAACCAGAAAGCATTAGACAGCTATTTTGTCCTAGTATATGACTATTGAATAGTGCATATCTATAACTCCATCAAGGAACTTTAAGTTTTGCGATGAACTCTCAACTGGTAAACAATGGAGAGAGAGATAATAATGGACAAAAATATTTCCTGTTAATTAAATTCTTTTCATTAGAGCGCTACACTAATATTTGCATATAAAACATAACAAAGAAATTTATGGAATTAGTTTGAATATATCCGGTAAATCATAAAATAAATTTATTTGGCAAAGTGATCTCTATTGAACGAATTTGTTGTCAAGTTACAGGATTGTATTTATAAATTTGATAAATTATAGGTGAGTAAATAATTGTCATAATTTGATTAGTTGTCATGGGAAATTATTGATTACCTAGTGAAACATGACAATTGTATAATTAGTAGGATGGAGACAGTACTAATGATTATCATTAGACTAAGGTGAATATGTGTAAATGAAAATCAAAAAACTCTTCATGAAGATAATCTTCGTAATGAGATAATAATAATAATTGTGATAATAATCATAACTGATTGAACTCATTACAGACTCATGTTAGTTGGGTACCCCTGGGATCTAGGGAAGAATGGACAGCTGTCATATCCAAGCATAGAAATCCTAAGAAGTGCACAAATATGTGTCTATAATAAAATACAGAGTCAATGCTTCACCTGCTTCACCTGCCAAACATGCAACATTAAATGGATATAACCAACACTGTCGCAATAATTAAACAAGTTAGTTTCATCATGAAAACGAAAAGAAGTTGTATCATCAAACAGACATTTCATTTCGATGAATTCATTTTCTAGAACTGTATTTTCGAACTTGTAGTAAATCTAAGAAATATGTGTCTCTAGTAAAATATTGAGTCATTGCTTCACTTACCGAAATTATCAGTAATACACACATTCTCATGTATCCAATAAAGTGGCGATGACGACGTTTTCAATTAATTCCTTCAGATTGTCATCTATGCAGGTATTCTATAGTCGCAAAGCAAAAATGTCAATTGTGGCTTAATATTAGACTTCTCAAGTATCGGATACAACAAATCATGATAATTGTGTTTAAAATGTAATTGATGAGATGTAAAGAATAACTATCTACATGATGGATATTACAGAGATGTAGAATAAGTGGTGATAATAAGTCGGAAAACGATTATATCATTGTACGGAAGAAAGTAATCAATGCAGTGGGAGGATATGTTAGTAAATAGAATGATGGTGAAATCGATGATTGATTATTCCTTATTTGAACACGATGGGATTGGAATCAATAATTTATCAACGGTTTGAATGTGCATAAATCGGTGATATGAATTCCCATCGAACAGATTCACCTAACAATTTGTATGATTTTGAATATTGACTATATTGGTGACGCATGGGTTAAATTGGTAGAATTCAGTAGGATTGATATGTTGAGAGGTTTCCAATATCATTTTGATGACACATTTGTGTGGTGCTGGGATATGTGTTTGTAATGTGAACGTTTCATGAGACGGATATTGTTTACATTACAGGAACCTGTAAACTGGTACATACATTCCACTAATACGCCTTCCATTTTGTGTACAATGGTTAACAAGTAATCTAACTTTATTCTATTGATTTATACATAAGCCATAACAACTAAGAACTTAATCCTAACTGTCAACTGCCTTGAAAACCACCACGATGGTAATTTTTATTATTTTTTTTACTCATTTTTAATTATTACTTAATGGTTGAAATTCAGTTTTTCTGTTTGTATTGTTTAATCATGCTGCTACGTATGTTTATGTAACCTAAATTCTAATCTCAATTATCCATGTAAATACCTTGAAAATTCTTAACGATGATTTAGGTTCAACTATTTCAACAATTTCAATATTTCATTATTCCTTAACTATGCAGAACTTATTCACTTATTCATAATTGATGAGAAGGTATAAAGTACAATGAATCCGTGATATTCTGCTAACTTTTTATCATTGTTGATTAAGTTAAAAATTAATTTCAATTTAATTAATAACAAGATATTGAATTAATTATATCAATTCTATAATGAAATTGATATAGAAAAGTAGATTTATGCTATACTGATAGCATTTTGTTGATGTTTCATTGATATAAGTTGTAGATTGATCTATTTTAGTTTTACAGTGAAAGTCGAGGAGCACTTAATAATAATTTCACAGTTTATAGAGTTCAAGAATGAATCATAAGTCATTTAAAACGTTGTATGATCGTTGTTCTGTAGCGCAAATTGCATCATGTCAAATGACATATGCTGTCCTAAAATCACTCATTTAGCTCTTTTTCAGTTTTATGTGGTATTGAATGATGGAAATCGAATAGTGATGAGAAAATTCACCAAATTCCCTAGGTAAGTTATCTATGTAATTGTTACTATATCATCTTATAAATGTTCGTTTTATACGTTATTCTTAAATCATCTTACTAATACTAATTCCAAGAGTTGGAAATCACAATATGTCCAGTCTATCCTTCGTGCTATTGGGACACTTATATCTAAGTTGCAGCTAACTGAACATTTAACAACTATGATATTTGCATTGCTGAAATTGCAAGCCTTTCATAGACTGGTTAATGGTAAGTATATTTGTTTCACTTCACGAATCATTTTAGCTTTTATATAATTTTATTATTTCACATCTCCGTACATGACTTTCTTAATTCAGTCTTTATTGTATTTTGTATTTCTTGATACTTATTGGTTCACTATATGATATATGAAAGTCATTGTTTTGACTGAATAAACGAATTGGCCTTAACTGTTTTTCGACTGGTGTTTGATATTACTATTCATGCCACTGGGGTAATGTGTAGTCACTAAGGCATTGTGTCAATTATTCATCGTTTCCATGTCAATCAGGTTTTAATTATAGTACAAATCGCATTGTCTGGTTACTGCCCTGTCAGTTGCAACGCCATTTTAAATGATATGTATATACGCTAACTTTAAATACTATCTATCATATAATATTACCTTCATACTGGTTAAATAGGACTTAATCAGATTAATCATTTTAATGTGACTAAACTGAAAGATGTATTTAAGAAAGGAAATAAATGGTCAAATGGTTGAAAATCTTCTACTGAAACGTCTTGAGTTTATATTTCAAAAGTATTTCAGAATTCTTGTCTCACATTATTTCCTTTCATATTCTCTTCAGAAATTCAATAGCATATTAACCTTGCGAAGTAATGTTGTATAATTTGATCAGTTAGCATCATAGTCTAAGAAAAATATGTACTTTTATAAAGTCTATGAATACTGAACACCGTAATGTTTAAGAGCACATGTCTAATAAAGCAATAAGCATTTAGCAATAGTACTGATTATATTACTAACATCAGTTTATGTTTGATTACAAACGAACAGTACATATCATTAAAATAATAAATTGTTTCATACCTAAGTGTTTCCTTTTTTGATTAAGCCAACCAGTGATGTAGCTCTTTGATATCTTCTAAAATCATTTCTCCTATTGGCATAGTACAGAAATTATACTTCTACAATAACTTGTTACAACATCAAATTAGAAATATGAACAATAATATTAAATAGATTCTCTAGAAATATAAATGAAAAATTTGAAGAGTTTCATTAATTTTTCGTGACAATTCAGCTATACTACTAATTAAAAAAAGACTATTTAAGTAGATTCATTGTTCGTTTGTTTGTTTGTTTTTTCTTCTACATTAAATGCATAGATTTTATTTAGATTCAATGGAATTACGTTTAAAATTGGCGTCATTAGTGTATTTCATTTAGTTGATATGGTAAACATTCTTTTTTGTGTTTTTTTTTGTTTTTCAATAACTGAGAAGGTTGCATAAAACATTGAAACAATTCAATGAATAGAAAAACTCTATTTTATTCTATATGAAAATAATATTGAAATGAAGAAGAAAATTGAAAGTCATGGTAACATGCTTTAAATGAAATGAAATAATTTAAAAATGAAACCTTTTTTTCTTCATATTTTCTAATCAAATATATTTTATGAGTAGAATTAAATTCAAGTTGTGAATTGAAAGAGAATTCGAGAATGTAAGGCTTCTTATTGGCTATTAATTGTTTGATGAATGTGCTTGGAACTGAAGTATCGATGTTTGTACTGAGACTCAAAGTTAATTTCTGTGAGTTATTAAGCTATTAGAGTCTCACTTGTACAGCAGGAATGTATTTATTATAATGAATTGATTGTATCTTCCTGATGATTGTGATAAGAATTAAGTAGCACACTGGAGCAAATTGCAATCTGTCACATAAGTAAGATGATGTTGCTTTTGAATTGTGACTGCAAATATTAATACCGGAATACGGGTATATTCTAATTGGGGCCGAACACACCTTCAGAATGACAGCTACCTATTACAATTTAACCTTAAGAATTTTCTTGTAATCTGCTTAGGAAGTATATATGGTTAAGGAGATTAGTCAGTTTTTGAATAAAATACATCAACAGGGAAATACAAACATGAATTTAAAGTTTTTCCATGCTTTTCCTATGTAGTAGACGAAAGATAAGCTCATAATTTTGGTCGAATATTTTCTTTGAGAACATACTATTTTGGCTTTTATTACTAAAATATTCATATATTTTTATTTGAGTATCATACTAAGTGCATATGTATCATGTATTTTGCTAAGAAATACCGCGGACACTACTCGACATACGTTTAGCACTAGTCGAAACTCGCCAGCATGATGTATCTTAAATATCAACATAATCAATCTTCCCTATGAAATTGTAAACTGAGTCATCCTGATTAGCAGTATAAGACGTTACCACATGGCTACTCAGGAAACAACTGTCCTTCTAAAAGACCTGGTAATAGCCAATATCGTAATTTGTCAAATCATCAGTGTTGGTTTTATCCTCTGTCTGTCTGTCTGCATATACATATACATATACATATACATATATAACGTTATGTATGCCCATATTAAAATGACGTGACCATATTTTCTTAAAAAACACGGCATTGCACAATACCACACCCCGTAGGAGGTCAGTCTAGCACAGAAAAACTGAGTGGTGACGGTTGTAAACTGTGAAACGTAGTGACTCAGGATCGATTCTGTTAGGAAACATGAGGTTTTTAAGATTGCTCGTATGCCATGGTAACAAGCTACAGACAGCACGAAATTAATATCCAAGGATTCCTACCAACCATTTCTTGCCACTTAACACAAATAATAACAATGCCACTGTACCGCTTTGTATTGAATCACGAATATATGTCACCGATGAATGTTTTATCCAGCAAATTCTCATAACATTCTACAGTTAAAAACCCAAATTAATCATTCTGACTTACTTACTTACGCCCATTACCCCTCACAGAGGGGCATAGGCCGCTTCCCAGTATTCTCGAATGAACTCTGAACTGAGCAATCCTACCCAGCTGTCTCCAGTTGCTGTTCATCCTTTTGATATCTGCTTCCAACTCTCGCCGCAGGGTGTTCTTTGGCCTTCCTCTTTTCCGTTTTTCAACAGAATTCCAAGTTAGTGCTTGTCTCGTGATACAGTCTGATGATTTCCGCAGTGTATGTCCTATCCATTTCCAACGTCGTTTCCTGATTTCCTCTTCAGCTGGAAGTTGGTTTGTCCTCTCTCATGGCAAGCTGTTGCTGATGGTTTTCGGCAAACAGACATTCAATATTCTGCGTAGACAGTTGTTGATAAATACCTGTACTCTCCTGATGATGTTTGCAGTAGTTCTCCACGTTTCAGCTCCATAGAGAAGAACTGACTTGACTTTCGAATTGAAAAGTCTGACTTTCAGGTCAGTTGACAGATGTTTTAAGTCCTATATGTTCTTCAAGTGTAGGAATGCTACCTTTGCTTTGCCAATTCTCGCCTTTACATCTGCATCGGATCCTCCTTGTTCATCGATGATGCTCCCCAGGTACGTGAAGGCATCCACTTTTTCTAGAGTTTCTGCATCAAGTTCGATTGGGCCGGTGCTCCCTGTGTTGGATTTAAGGATCTCGTTCTTTTCCTTATGTATGTTTAGGCCTACTGATGCTGAGGTTGCTGCTACGCTGATTGTCTTCACTCGCATTTGTTGGTGTGTATGGGCTAGAAGAGCTAGATCATCCGCGAAATCCAGATCATCGAGTTGCATCTTACTTGTTTATTGAATTATGTGTTTTCCCTCAAATTTGGAGGTTTTCATGATCATGTCAACCATTAGAAGGAAGAGGGATGGCGAGAGTAGACAGCCTTGTCTGACACCGGTTCTTACTGGGAATGTATCTGTCAGCTATCCTCGACAGACGATTTTGCACTGTAGTCCGTCGTAAGAATTCCGGATGATGTTGACGAATTTCTCTGGTATACCGTAGTGTCGAAAAAGTTTTCACAGTGGTCTCCTATCTACGCTATCAAACGCCTTTTCATAGTCAATCATTTTGACAGTACACATTAATTCAACAAATAAAATGTTCTCAACTAAAATCTGAACATTGTTTAGGAAATCATAATCACTAATGTGTAGTGTAAGGTAGTAATTGAAGAAAAAATGGAAAAAATAATGTCATAGTTTGTGACTCTGCGACTGGGCTTCAATCAGTCATAGATTGAAAAATCCTTAGAAAAGAAACCGGTATCCAATATTCCATAATTTTAAATTTCATCAATTCATGCTGTAGCGTGATCGTCGATAATAAATGCGTTTATCTGTTGACATCGTCGAATAAATATTCTACGAATGATTACTTAGTGATTCATATGTTTATAATCCTTGATGCAATTATTCTAAAAGAACTTTAATAAATACATAGTAGTTACAAATTCTCACTTGAATTTATAAACATCCACAATATATTCATCAGTGAGCTTATAAGTACACTGAATTGTTGTAGTACTGTACAGATTAGTATTAAGTTTAGTTAATTGGATTCGCTGTAGCTTGATGTTTATATGGTACCGTCGGTAACCAGGATGCACTTGAACTGCCGTTTCCTCGATTCACCCTGCTGAATCGAGGCTGGGCACTGCCGAAGAGTCTCATATTAGAACAAAACAGCTATCCAGTACTCTCTCATTCTAAATGATACCCGACGAATATCAGACTTTGACGTAACTTAACTTAATACCAAACTTCATAAAAACCACATCAATTTAAATGAGTAGTTTAAAAATGATAATGTCTCTACCCACATTTGCTAGGTGTGTTATTGATTTACTTAGCTAGAATGCTCAGATGACATTAACATTAATCTCCTGATGAGGCCGTTGTGAAGAGAAGCCAATTACCAGGATGAAACATCTCGACAATACTACTAAGCTTTCAATGGTTATATAACTGAAATCAATTTATAGTATCGAATACAATCTTAATAATCTCCAGAACAATCATTTATCATTAAAAATAAAATTCTTAATTTGTAATGGAACCAAAACTAATTATTATTTAAACATATACAATTACTTTAAACCATGAGTATGAGCTTTATTGATTCTATTTGGTTATATTTTATTCTTTGAATTGGTTGTCCTAATTGTAGAGCTTTTGTCTTCACCTAGATTGACGATGGAAGCTCCTTAATTAAACTATCAACTACGAAGAAAAAAATAATACCAAAACTACTCTTTGGTGTTATAAATCTTTATTATCTTATTGATATCTTTTGCATAAAGTGAAAATAGAGTTAGAAAAATATTTTCTAGTTTAATGTAATGATGGTTTCGATTCTATTCAAATACACTAGTCACTATGAATCTTTTTTACAAAACTCCCATTTGAATTGAAATTAACAAACCATTACATGAACTAACTTATGAATTCAATATTGTTCTCATTATAAAGTTCATTATTAGATTGTTATATATACACAACATTTTTTACATGGTTACAATCCAATTTGTTAAATAGATTCAAGAAAATTTACGAAAACAAAAAAATTACTTGATCCTTTTATTCAATTTATTTTGTTTTTCATATTCATTTATTGAAAAAAACTTAGATGAATTAACAAGTAATTAATTGTATAAAAAATAAAAATGAAAAGGTTATAATTCCATAATAGAAGGAAGACAAGGATAGAAAGTAGATTATTATTCAATAATTTTATCATTTAAATCAATGTAAGTATGTTTACCTCATTTATCATTCAACAAATGAATACTGTTACTAAGAGATCTTAGTTACAAGTATAACATGAAGTGTATTCCAATAGTAAATGTCTTTCGACAAAGAAATTATGCCTATAGATACAAGATATATTTTCATTAGTCATTAATTTCTAGAAAATAAATAATAATTCTAAGTCGGTAATATTCAATTGAACATTTTTTTTTCTACATGATTTATGATTAACTACTACTTCTCACTATTCACTCTTTTGATTTATTTAAGTAGTGAATGTTTTCTTTAGTGAAATTTTTCAATGATACCATTTAGTATTTTGTGAACTATGGGATTTTTATGAAAAATCAAATGCCACTTATGTAAATATTTTAATATTTTGCTTAAAATAAGTAATCATAAATGAAAAATAACATTTATAAGTGTTTTGTGTCTTCTCATTGATGTTGTTAAGGAAATGAAATTGATCAATCACTGTTGCTACATATAAACATCTTCAACAGATTACTTTAGATATTAACCTTTATTCTTAAATGTAATTACAGTTCGATTATGACTGTATTCCAAAAAGGCGAGTTTCATTCTTAAATTAAGCTAGAAACGAATATATTTGCAGAATGCATTGTAATTCATTGTATTTCGTTGTATTCTCTTCAACTATATATAGTCAATTATTTGTAATTAGTATAACATGTGAATATCACTGTCAGTTTAGTGAATATGTATCGTTTATTAAAGGATACATAAATGTGGAATAGACATGAATTAGGCTTTTGTTGTAGTACTTAAAGATGTATGAAAAGAGTGCTAGTTTTAGAAATAATTTGGATTGGTTGATTACATAATATGGATGTGAACAAAGTGATGGGCCTTTTTACTTTTTATTGAGCATGCCCCAAAGAACCTAAGTCTAAGAGGACAAAACATCTTAAGCAGCTCAATTACACACCACTTAATAGACACAGGTGACGTAGTGAACATGATGAAAGCATTTAAAGTAATATCGAACAAATCACTTTCACAATGCTAAGATTCGCTGAAGCTATGGAAATTCGAAGACTAAAACCTGACCTAGGTATCCAAAAGGAATCAGTGATAAACTTTCAACTACCTAGGTAAATGATATAATTATTATTAGTATTATTTGGTCCTTGTTTATTTATTATCACTATCGACTCTTCAACACTGTCCCCTAGACCCATTTATCTCTATTGTTACGTAATCACAAAACATTCAATTTATTCCCGATCTAACACTTCTATGTTAAACTTTAATCTGTTTATTTTAGTATGCTATATTATGCAAACAAAGTATAAATACCGTAATAATTTATCAAATCTCTTTCACCCCAAATCCATCTAGATTAATATACCCTTTTCATACTAAGTAATCGACCCAATCCAAATTGATCCTAGAACTAGCACTCCTTTCATACATCTTTAAATACAATAACAAAAGCCTAATTCATGTCTATTCCACTTTTATATATCCTTTGATAAACGATAAATGCCCATTAAATTGACAGTGATATTCACATGTTATACTAATTACAAATAACTGACTGTATATAGTTGAAGAGAATGCAACGAAATACAATGAATTACAATGCATTCTGCAAATATATTCGTTTCTAGCTTTATTTAAATTTGTAGAAAAAACAGATTGCATGGAGTTTCATTCTACTTGATGTCTACAGGTGAATGTATGAGAACTTTATTTACTAACCACAAACATAAATTTATTTACATTTGTGAACTCAAGCTATTTTCAAACAATCTACTCAAGATGTTCATGTAACAAAAGAGTGAACATTATTGAGTGTAACCTGACTGAATTGGTATTCTATGTTGAATTCTATGAAAATATGACATTTTTACTAACTGCATAGATTGCATTAATTGACAGACAGTTAATGAACTATAAGCTATAATCGTGGAACATACTTGTAAATGTATATATGCTATTCGAATATTCTAGCTATTTTCAAGTATCTATCTAGTTGAATGTCATAGATTGATGTTGGCAGGTATCACTGAAAATCACGGAGCACTGGATAGCTGTTTTAATCTAGTGTAGAACTCCTCAGCAGCGCACACCAGAGGTTTCAGGTTGGTAAAACGCCTAACCCACTGAACAACTGCGTCGACATCCAATGGTAGGATTCTCACTTTCATCAATTTGCAATATATAGCGCGACGATCATTCAATGTTATTGGTAATAACTGTCTGAGAATTTTCACACTACAACGAAACAGCTGTCCAGTGCTCTCTGGTCTTAAATAGTACCATTCCAACATCAATCTGTGACATATTCAATTGATTAAAATACTAATTAATAAATAAAAAAATAACCATCCCAATTGAAAATATTATTTATAATCAACTCCACTGAAAATGTTCATTGTCATATAAATTAAGGTAGCATTTTAATAAGTAAGTTTACGTAACATTTAAATGATGTATGTAAAATGTTTATTCCAATTAAATAGTACATCAAGTAAATGTTACATGGTCTTCTGAGTACTGTTTCATGTTGAAAACAGTTTTTAAGACAAAAGGTCTTCTCTGGATGAATGACTTTGTACAGTTACTAAATAGTGTGATTTCATTTACTCAATGTTTATTGTAAATAGGCTAATTAGTTTAACGATTAAAAGATAAGAAAAGAAATCATTTGTATCTTCTGTAAATGATAAATAATCATTTATATGAATCTTGTAAATAGATTCAATGGTTGACTGTCACTTTCAGAGTTTCCAACAACCTACTTTCAACCACTTTATATCAAAATACAGTAAATATAATGTTGAATCATTTAAACAAATTTAAACTTAATCAATCAAATTCAATTTATATTAAGAAGTGAATAAACATGGTATTATTCACTAATCAGTGATTACTTTTAGATGAGTAAATATGTAAACTTATCTTTCCCTTGCTACAAGTGTATCATGTATGTTTCAATTTATTTAGTTCACACTGTGTAGAAAAGAGACTTACTTACTTTATGTTTACTTTTTTTTTTCAGAAATTTTTCATTAGAAAGAATTGGTCATTGTAAACTACTAATAAATTATTTAAATGAAGATATAATGAAATGACTTGATAATTTACCACACAAGTAGTATAATTTCAATAAGCAATTCATACTAATCAGTTCTTTTTAATCCTTTTGAAATGACCAAGATCATAGTGAATTGAGTAGTATTTTAGAAACAATAAACATTTATATATGAACATTACCGCTAGTCGGTAAAATGAAAGGACAATCAAACAGTATCATGTATGATTACATTATTTTCATATATCAATGATAACTAATGAATATATAGAATTATCAACAAGTTACTTTGATTTATATGTATGTCGATTGAGAATAAAGGAAATGAATGAGAACATTAATTGACTTTAATTTTTTAAGTAAAGATGTATAATAATAGTAATAATGTAAGAAGAAGGTATTCATCAACCTGAAGATCCTGGGTTTGATTCTCTAGCTAAATGAAGGCTGTGTATTGCTGTAGAGTTTTATACTAGAATGAAACAGCTGTCTAGTGATCGCTTGTTTACACTAGTATCCAAATGATATTCATCAATGACGAATACAGACAAACAAAAACAATTCAAACTACTTGGTTTGTTTAGAAATCCTTCTAGGCAAACTTTAAAATTTTAATATGAGAAGCAAGTTCATTTATTTAGGAAAAATATGAGTTCGATTTTTTGATTTCCAATGATCATATTTGTATGAAATTACAATTTAATTCAATTAACTAATGAACTCATCGTAAATTTTTCAAAGCATTTTCATTCGGTCTGTCGTAAACAATGTAGAAATTGAAATATTTTTAAGTTGTTGAATTACATCAGTATGAATTACATGAAATTATCAGAATAAATACCAAAGCATTAGTGATAAAAGTTCCATTTTCTAGATGATACAATACAATAGATGAAGGATAGGATTATTCAGTTTTCATGTTATCATAAAGATAAATGAAATAGAATTTATGCAAATTTTAATAGTTTTTGTCTTATTAGTTATTAAGAGACATTGGTGAAGAAACATTTTCATAGAACAGAAAGAATATGTATAAATAATAAAGTGGGAGAACTAATGGATGTTTTAAAAATGCCTCAGAAAAAATGGGTATACACAGAGAATCTTTGACAAATACGGAAAAAGTGTAAGCAAAACGTCAAAAGTAATTACAGTGAACAGAAATTTCCATTTATCCAACTGTAATCTAAAGGCGACGACAATTTAATAAAAATCAATAAGAGCATTCGTAGTTATCAACAAACAAGCGTCAGATATTACTACTAAGTTTTGCACAGTTAATAGCTATCAAACATTTTTAACCTGACCTATGCATACAGAAGGATAACATGATAAACTTATCATTACCTTGGTGAATATTATAAGTCTCTTCCCTGACGTAATAATCTAGATGATCATAGATCAAAATGATCTTCGTACGAAATTTATTGAATAATTATGATATCATTTGTTTGAATATTCTTGCAATTATGTAATACTTTCTTTCGTTCATTTTACAATGATTATGTTATTCACTCCACTTCATTAACTGTATTCGCAGCTATTTGCTGAAGATATTTTGGATCCTTTGGCCAGATACCATTTGCAACAGCCTTCTATGGTAGAGACCAAACCAACGTACAACCAAGGAAGAAATTAAGAAAAGACTCTGGGGGGGGGCTGGATGCGATATATACTGAGGCAATCACAAAAATGCATAACAAGACAAGCACTAACATGGAATCCTGATGGCAAAAGGGTAAGAAGAAGACTAAATAACACGTCGCTCTGGGGATTGACGACAGACATAATAAGAATGAACAACACTTATGAAGAACTCGAAACGAAATCTCAGGACAGAGTTGGTTGGAGAATGCTGGTCTGTGGCCAATGTTTCATATGGAGTAAGAGGAAATGATTAATTGATCAATAGGCATCTATTGCCAATATGCAATTATAAACATATCTTGTCTTCATTTTAATTAGCACGACCTCTATCTCCATTCATCTTAACCTTAACCGATAAAATATATCAAATATGTGATTCTATATTAATCTTTGCAAATTTTGAACTGTTTGGAGTTGATAAGATGTCTTAAAATAAAATGAATTCGTTCTATTCTGTAAGTCTTCTTCTTATTAGTTTGTTCAAATTTACAAAGAGATCATACTGTATAACATATTTTGATTGTTTACTTACTAAAGTTTGTATCCATATCATGTTTAGATGCATGCTTCATAGAAATAAACAATCACCTTTTAGAAATATTAAAAGATTCTTTAAACGAAATGTTGAATCATACAATCAATTTTCAAGTGATGTATACTTCGAGTTCAACAGTACAATTAAAGAATTTTATTATTGTTTACGGCAACAGGTTAACATCAAGTAGAAATGAATATTTTTAGTTTAGTATATCTCTTTTTCAATAATTTCATCATTACTGATAAAGGCATATGTTTTAAATTGTAATGCCCTCAGTGAGTTGAATGCAGGCGGTATTTTCTTCTTTGACCTCATAATAAAAGTGTTTATAAAGTATACACTTTCAGTTTAAAAATTAACGTTTGACAACCTGAAGGGACAAATAATAAAAAACCCGTGTAAACAATATAATTCATCTATCAGTAGTAATAACCAGTGGATTTGCATCAACAAATGACAATTTGACAATTAAAATGAAAAAGTAAATTTAAAAAACAAACTGGTTTCTTACCTGAAGATTGATAACAATAAAAGTAGACTATTGAAATTATGTCTTATCTTCTTCCAAGTTAATCAAAACTATGATAAATAATTCAATGTAAAATTATTAATTATAGTTTAATCATTATGTAAAAGAAAAATTTCATTATGTTGACATGATTAGGAGAACTCTAGATTGTTAGCATCCAATAACCTTCAACTAAATTTCAGATACTTATCTTTAAGAAAATAAATGTAGATTATTACTTCAGTTAAGTAAGAAAATTAAGCACATTTCACATGTGAATAATACCCACGTTTTTCATTTAGTGTATCTTCAAGTATGCTGTAGTAAATTACATAAAGATGACAAGGAATGGCATTATGTTTAGCTTATTCGTTTAATATACTTCTGTTTCATATATTTACGTCAATATGAATGAATATCATCTTTTGTTAGACGATTGTACATCCAGTTAACAATTTAATAGTGTAAATTATCCTGGGAAACATTTAAATATCCTTTACATTAAGCTTCATTATGTACAATTCTAGATGTTCTTTATACTGTTAAATGAAGCAGAAATTAAAAATCATTTTCTATCTAAATAATAACAATATTTACTATTTATAAGTTGACGGTAACAAAATAGTACTAAACTATCCAAGTATCTAACACTCAAATCACAAAATGGTATATTACTTTCGATGAATACTTACTTACTTACTTACGCCAGTTACCCCCCAAGGAGGAGCATAGGCCGCTCACTAGTATTCTCCATTCAACTTTGTCATCAGCAATCCAACACAGCTGTCTCCAGTTACTGTTCATCCTCTCAATGTCTGCTTCCAGTTCTCGACGCAGGGTGTACTTTGGCCTTCCTCTTTTCCGTTTTCCAACAGGATTCCAAGTTAGTGCTTGTCTCATGATGCAGTCTGATGATTTCCGCAATGTATGTCTTATCCATTTCCAACGTCGTTTCTTTATTTCCTCTTCAGCTGGAAGTTGGTTTGTTCTCTTCCAAAGTAGGCTGTTGCTGATGGTTTCCGGCCAACAGACATTCAATATTCTATGTAGACAGTTGTTTATAAATACCTGTACTCTCCTGAGGATGTTTGGATTAGTTCTATACGTTTCAGCTCCATACAGAAGAACTGTCTTGACGTTCGAGTTGAAGAGTCTAACTTTGAGGTTAGTTGACAGTTGTTTGGACTCTCATATATTTTTCAACTGTAGGAATGCTGCCCTTGTTTTGCCGATCCTTGCCTTTACATCTGCATCGGATCCTCCTTGTTCATCGATGATGCTTACCAGGTATGTAAAGGTATCCACTTATTCCAGAGTTTCACCATGAAGTTCAATTTGATCGGTGCTCTCTTTGTTGAATTTGAGGATCTTGCTCATTCCCTTATGTGTGTTCAGGCCTATTGATGCTGAGATTTCTGCTACATTGGTTGTCTTCACTTGCATTTGTTGCTGTGTATGGGTTAAAAGAGCTAGATTATCCGCAAACTCCAAATCATCGAGTTGCATCCTACTGAGAATGCATCTGTCAGCTGTCCTCAATGGACGATTTTGCACTGTAGTCCGTTATAAGAATTCCGGATGATGTTGACGAGTTTCTCTGGTATACCGTAGTGTCGAAGAAGTTTCCATAGTGATTTCCTGTCTACGCTGTCAAACGCCTTCTCATAGTCGATGAAGTTGATGTACAGTGACGAGTTCCATTCAATTGATTGTTCAACGATGATGCGTATTGTTGCAATTTGGTCTGTGCATGACCGATCCTTACGGAAACCAGCCTGTTGATCTCGAAGTTGAGCATCCACTGAATCTTTCATTCTATTCAACAACACTCTGTTGAAGATTTCCCCTGGTACTGACAACTGTGGGATACCTCTGTAGTTCTCACATTTGCTCAAATCTCCTTTCTTTGGTATCTTGATAAGGTATTTTTCTTTCCAGTCTGCCGGCGCCAGTTTTTCCTCCCAGATCCTCTTGAATAAAACGTGGAGCATCCTCGCCGTTATGTCTATATCTGACTTGAGTGCTTCAGGTGGCATATTGTCAGGTCCTGCTGCTTTCCTGCTTTTGATCTGTCTGATAGCAATCTTGATTTCTTCCATCGTTGGTGGATTGACATCAATCGGGAGGTCTGTAGATGCTGCTTCGATGTGTGGTGGGTTCGGTGGAGCTGGTCTATTCAAGAGTTCCTCAAAATGTTCTACCCATCTGTCTCTTTGTTCTTGAATCTCGGTGATTGGCTTGCCTTCTTTGTTCCTGACCGGTTGCTCTGGTTTACTATATTTACCTGCCAGTTTCTTCGTTGTGTCGTAAAGCTGTTTCATATTTCCTTCTCTTGCAGCTTTTTCGCTGTCGTTGCAACGCCTTCGATATACTAACGTTTGTCGGCTCGAATGTTCTTCTTTACTTGTTTATTTGCTTCTGTGTACTTATTTTATGCCTTGATTTTTTCTGCTCTAGTTCGGCTGTTGTTGATTTCTGCCTTCTTGTTCCTCCTTTGTTGAATTTTGCTCAAAGTCTCTGTGGAAATCCATTCCTTATGATGGTGGTTCTTGCACCCACCCGCAGCTCTCCTAGGGTTGTCGCCGGTCCCAAGCCCGGGTAAATGAGGAGGGTTGGACATGGGGCACGCACCCCTATCCCGTAAAACACAAGTTCGCTAAAAAAACGCTAACCAGACTAAACAAACTCAACCATTTAAACTCCACCCTGGAAGTAGAGGAAATCTATATGACGCTTCATGATGAAAGCCGAGATTCTTCGAAAGTCATGAGGCTGATGCCACCCCTTCTAACAACCAGAGCAAAAATTTTTATAGGTGCATGGAATGTTTGGACAATGTGGGAGACAGGGAAGATCACCCAGATAGCAGCGGAAATGAAGAGATACAATTTAACTGTGCTCGGGAATGATTCGATGAATAAGTTACTGGAAATTTCAAGCAATTTGAATGAAGTAAGAACGAAAATTTGAATTCACTTTTGTTTTCACTACATAGGTTCTCACCAGCTACATGACAACCGTAATTTTCTTATTAAATTATAACATCATATTAGTTAATCATAAGCATTGAAAATGCAATTTAAGTGACATGGGATATCTGTTCAATACGTATATATATGTAAACGTAAATATATGCGTGTTATGATACGAGAAGAAGATGCCGGCGTATGAGGTTGGGTGTCCACTGTATGCTCGTGATTACAGACTTAACTATAGTCCTTGGTTGGAGGCTTGTATGATAGAAAGACGAGCCACGTTATGTACGAAGTAGACGTAGAGGGTCAGAGAGATTAACTCGACACTGGAATCAGCTGCATAAGTGAGTAACCGCAGTTCGACCGTCATCTAACAAAAATCTCCCTCTTGAAGTCCTTCTGAATACTTTCAACCGACCCCCCATCGCCAGTGGATGAAACAGACCAAAGCCAATCGATGTACGTGCCAAGAGACGGTCATTTAGACGACGACGTCAAACAGTCAAATTGCAAGCGAACCCAAGAAACGTCCGTTATTTAAAAAAGGGAGGTGTTAGGGATTCAAAATCCCTACAAATATAATTGTTCATTTAGTTAAGTTGTGCTGACTTTTTGTAAGCATGATTGTAAACTATCATCATATTATGTGAGTTAGTGGGAATTAAGAAGACACCTCGATACTCACTAACGAACATATGACCAGCGAAACAATAACAGGCGAGTTAAGCTATTTCTCAACGCCTCAGCCACACTAACTAGAGGAATAAGCCCAATATCAACAAGAAGCGTTAATTCTATAGGCAGCCTGGCAGATGGACCTTAAACATTCAACTCATGCGTATATTTACAAAATATTCATATATTCATAGTGATTATTCACCAAATTGAAATTATCAACATTTTTAATAATACAATTAAATGTTGTTAAATGTGCTTGGGAGTATGATTCCCATTAACTCACATAAATGTGATGACAGTTTGCAATAAGGCTTACAAAAATATCAGTACAACTTGAATAAATGAGTAGTTGTATTTGTAGGGATATTGAATCAAATAACTTGGAAAAACAGAAGGAATGGTCAGTGTCCCCATTTATAAATGTCCCTTATAAACTGAGTTTAAAAGAACAACGTATTTCAACTAATCTAACTGCTTGCCACTTATTTCATAGTGGATATACTATTGACTTTTCAACATCATTCATAATAATCACCAATCAGTAAATCTAGATCTCTCCTAAAGCAATTGCTATAAAATGGTTTATACTAAATTTATGTATTCAGAAAGAAACTGTTGTAAATCTTTCTTTACTCTAGTGACTTTATTATTTCAAGAATGGGTTACAGGGCATTCTCTAATGATAAATTCTGATTCTTTTTATCTGAGATTTTCTTAGTTAACCATTGCTTTTACTTGTATTTACTATTACATAACTTTTACTACTTATCTTCTTAACTCTATCCATATTCACTGAACTAGTTTCTATATAAACGGGTATACTAATCAGAATTTAATTCTTATGCAACTGACGCCTTGTAACTGATTATTTTTTAAATGTCAACTTAACATTTAACAAGTTTCTCTCTGATGTAAAGTATGTACAACTATTTTATTATAATGATTATAATTAATTTTAGGCTGTATGCAGCTGATGAGAATCAATGAAATAAAATGAATCCATGTTATTCTGTTACAATTGTGATTCTTATCTTACTTGAAATTAAATAGCTAAAATGTAATCAAACTAACATATATTAATAAATTCAATGGTAGAAATTTCAGTCTCTTTGAGCTCAACATCTATAAAATGCCTAACTCTATTACTGACTAAACTAAAATAATCTACTAATTTTTTTAATTATTTTCCTTTTTTAAATCCTGATATCACGAATTGATCTGAATCACAAAACCATTGATCACCTGGAAGTACCGGTCAGCTGTTTCGTCCTAGTATGGGACTCTTCGGCAGTGCACATCCACGACTCCATCGGAGATCGAACCTAGGACTCTCTAGCTCTGCAGCGAATGCTTAACCATTGGATCAATGAGTCGGCTCCTAACGGTTGATATTTCTAATTCAGTCAATTCGTGATACGTTTGCACGACTTCATCAATTATCATTGGTGGGTAACTGCCTCACATCTGACACGGTGGAACTCCACCGGTCACGTCTTCACACTAGAACTCCAGGAATTACCTCAAGGAGCTAGTCGCTAGTGAGCTGATACTTAGTTACAATTTCCCTTTTATTATTCCATATAATTTAGTGCATTGTGTAATTTTCAATGGAACACTTGATTTGATTCACATGTATTTTCTGATACTTGTAAATGTATGACCAATAGTCTTAAGAAATCAATTGGTGTATAAACGTCTTCATTGTATGCTATGCACTAATCATTTCAATATTAGCGCTTATTTTGTTAAATACATTCAGTTGATTTTCTTGTTTGTACTTTCCACAGATTTATCTCTATTGGATACAGTTGAAAACTAGAGGGATATAAGATATATGTTTCATTCTAGTACAAAATTATTTAGCATTACGTACCCTCAAATATACCAGTGAGTGACTTGAAAATATTGCTAAAGTTCTAATAAAGAGTCGTAACTAATTTAGTTCAAACATGTCGGAAATAAAATAATTATCATCAGTTGCATTGAATAATCGTCAAGCCGTATCATTTACTAATTCAAGTAAATACTCTATCACTGGACTCTCATCAGCCTAGTGGTATTCGTCGTGAGATCCAAGCTTCAACTGCTTAGTGGGATAGAGGGAGTGCACTGTTGAGGTGGTTTGAGGTTATTAAAAAGAAAACACTGAACGTAGGTTCCGTGCTTCTTAGTACCCGTCAGCAAGACGTACCTGCAACAGTTAAGAAAGCTTGTGATCCCCTGAAGATTCGATCACGGATCACTCAGTTTGACAGTCTGCGACCGTTATCACTGAGCTATTCGAGCCTTGAATAGCTCCATGTAGATCTGTGAGATACTCAGTGACTGGTTACCATACAGTTATCAAACAACGTATTGTTGAAGACTCCAATAGTACGACAAAATAGCGATCCACTGTCCTCTAGTTTTCAACATCACCCAACTATGACCAATCACTAAAGAATACACACAACAAATAGAGTAATAATTTCAACAATCCATTGTTGTTCAACTTCCAGCTTATGATAAATAGTTTTGTTTGCAATCTTATTCAATAGAAACGTTTTCTAAAACCATATCACCTGACCATTTGCTTTTGTTTACAATTATTTCCCCCCTACTTTTATATATTCTGAGCGTTTCATTTGCCTGAGAAAGACAATTCTATAATAATACCTCATATTAAATTCCCTATTACCTATAAGAATATAAATTCACTCCTTAAATGAATCAAATAATTTCAGCGTTTATTTAAATTGTAAGTTTTGTGTTTCACGTTGCCATGCCAACAATTTTGATTATTTTACCAAAAAAAATATTGATTAGTATTCGATCAAATGATAACAATCATGACATTCATTATGAAGTAGAATTATTTAAAATATTTTATTTTTAGTGAAATTTATATTACTGAATTAAAAGTAAAAATGTTGAAGTTAGTAGTATCATATAAATATACGTATATTTTAATTATACGTTTAAAATTCAATAGAAGGAAATTAACAGTATATTTCTATTATAAAGTTAATACAATACTGAAAGATCTTTTTTCAGTCATTCAGTTTATGAACTTTTCAACGAGAACATTTTTCAAAGTGATTCTGTTTTTCAATTCCAAAATTTTTGTTATTGATGAAGTTAACAGTAGATGCAAAGCCATTGTTTCTTTTAATTATCGGTAATAAGTAGAAATCATAGATTATGAATGTTACAATGTGTAATTTATGGATAAAACTTTAGTATTGTTTCATTAGACGGTATTTGGATGATTTATCATAGACTGAAACTGATCAGTCTCTGTTGTTCTATATGCATCCTCAGAGAATCGCCTTGATATAACGATAGTCCATAAGTGTTGTTTGAGCTAGGTTATGACTGGCAAGTAGAATTCAGGATGCGTGTTTTGTGCAGTTTAAAATTCGTCAGTTGCACTTATAACCCAGTGTTGGTGATCACACCTGGACACGAACTCAGTTTGTTTCGAGCCAAACGCCACTGCGTTCGACGTTGGAATGCTGAGTCCAGATAGCGACACTTATACAATGAGTATACATGTATTACTAGAATGCATTTGGATCTTCCCGTTGACTTGTTGCACTTACCGTTCTTGTGTGGATATCAACACTGGGATACTAGTGAATTCAGATGATGAGTCCTGGATTGGATGTAATGCGCGTTCCGGATTCCGCTTGCCGATTACAATCCAATTCAAACAACACCGGTATTGTCTATTTGGATTCAATAGTCAAAGAAATTTTTCTCGTGACTACCTTTTATCTATAACATTTTGTCTTTAAGTTTATTAAAAACACTATTTAAATAGCATTTTCTAAGGTATATATATATCGTATAGTTATTTTTCTGTGAATTAAATATTGTGGCTGCAATCAACTAGTATAATCGGATTAAAAATACGCTGTAGATCATGATAATTAATCAGTTTCATGGATAAATTATGGGACGTACGTCATTCCTGTTATCTACGCAATCTATGATGGTTGTCATGCTGGTGTCCATTCGCATTTATTTTATTGTCTTGCTGCAGTAAATGCGTATAATGTTCAAATTGTTGATTACCTGAATACTTTTTCAACTGTTTACCAGAGGACTTATTTCATGGATTATGAGTTAAGGTTAATTATCATGGTTCTGTTTATTCAGTTGTTGGGACGGCTTCTAGAAACCTTAACGAAGCCTCCAGAGCCCTTGAAAGAGCCGGAGACATTCTATCCAATCACGGATCGAAAGAACCTCTCTGAATCTCGACATGGCGCGTTTTGATTGGGCAATAGTTGAAACTTCTTAGTTCCAATTGGGTGGATTATAATACTGATTTTGTTGTTTCAGAAACTATACATATACGATTATTTTGTACAGTTCTGACTCTCTAGCTTACTGGAATAAAGTTTCCTGTTTACTCTTCTTGTGTCTTCTGAATTTGCGACTAGGAGGGTTCAAGGCGTTCGAGTGCTAAAGTTGCCTGCGGCTAGTCAACCTATCATGCACGAGTCATAACAAAACTTTTTGACTGGTGTAAAACCAAATCTAGTCATTTAATTAATACTTTATATTATTATATTGAATATCATTGTTTGCGTCATTCATCAACGTTCATAACAAGAATGCTTTTCCTACCAGATTAAGATGCTGATTTTATGGTAGTTTGAGATTTGTTACTTTCCAGTGTCGTTCTTGAACCTACCCAGAGTCAATATCAGCTGATATTTTTGCTGCCTTAGTAAGAAACTGAATACGATTGTATCTTACACCTTTGAATAAAGTTAAATGAGCGTTCAGCTTTCAAAATGTTAGCTTCTGATTATTTGCTTTCATTACTAGGTAACGTGCATGTACTATGTTCTATCACAACGTCATACTTATGTCTGGGAAGTGTAACATTTTGGTCATCTCACAAACTGTAAATATTTACTATGAATTATTTTACACTGTGATTTCTTGATAAGTTACTTCTCACTTAACAATGTACTCTTGAATGTTTGTAGCCTGATACCTACGTAAATTGCAGTACGATTTGTGGATAAACTTATTGTTGTGACCTTGTCATCAGAACAAGCTGACGGAACTTATATAATAAAATTACGACCTGTATTACGTAAACTCCGATCGACTACACTCTTAACAAGTGACTAAGGCTTCTCCTAGAGAAAACAACTGCAAACGAATAAGAAGTTAGGCTTCAGTCGAAATAGAGTAATTTATTGGGTGAAAACACTGTTTTCTATTAAACAAACGACAGTCCGATTAGTAAAGGACAATACAAGACGCGACAAAGACCAAACTAGGGAAGTTGCGTATAAAAAATGAGATAATGGCTTCATAGTAGAATCAAAATAATCTAAAAATGAAAATGGATTAGATAATAGTTATTAAATCTCTGAAAAGCTGATAATTTAAGCAGTATCAACAGCATATTTACTGAATGTTAAGAAAACACAGTTTAAAAGTATATGTTTATCGTTCAGTTACAATACATGTTAGCTTATGCTATGAGATACCACTGTATAGCTTCTATGATCTCTATCACCGAGTTTACCACTAGACTACGGAGTTCAGACAGTTACAAGTTCATATGAAGTATATAAACGTTTGGCAGATAAAAACCATCAACGTCGAGATAACATGACATTGGCTTCTACTGAATGATTAACAAATAAAAAACAAATATGATGTATTAGGAAATAGTGTTTTGTTCAGAACTAATGCATTTCATTTTCTCATGTAAGTAATGGTGCAGAATTACTTAGTACTAAAACATTTTGTAGTATGCTTAATGGCTATTAGCATTTTTAGTACTAAGACTTTTACAATAAACTCTATAGAGGTTACACAATAAGTAGTATTCTATCTGGGACGTGGAAATTGTAGTGAACTAGTAGTAATGAGGTTTTATACAATCCCACAAATAAAGCAGGAGTATATCATCATATGTTTAAATATAATTGTGCTAAATATGGTCAAACTTAAGAAGCAAAAATGAAGGGGACCAGTGACAAGCGAGAATTGTAAAGGTAACACTAACGAAATTCCGTAGAACAGTGTAGTATAGAAACAGATAACTAAGCAGAAAGCAATCATGCACAAAGGGGTACAAAATTAATAGCGTGTACGAGATAAGTTACTATAAGCAATTAGAACTAAGATGCGTTTTCATCATATGTGATTAAGGGCCCAACGCTCCCCCCTTCAATAAACTGCAATTTCTCATAAACCATGTGAAAAGGTTTCGTAGTTATTTATTTTGTATGTCTGATTTATTAAACTCTCATTGCATTAAAGTAATCCAATGTTGGTTGTTTACAACTTTTTTAAGAGTGAATGTTATGGAATTTATCTGATTGGATCCGTCACAAACTGATGTTGGTAAGGTGCCACTGGATACCACGGAGTACTAGACAGATGGCTCTTCATAGTATGGGACTCTTCAACAGTGCTAACCCTCGATTCCACCAGGGGAATCGAACCTAGGGTCTTCACAGATCGATGCAAGTGGGAATTCCACCACTGGACGCATCCCCAGTGTTGAAGAGGGTTAAGCGTTAACCAACCTGGATTATAATTTTGCTAGAGAAATCGAGGGTGTCCGCTGTTAAAGAGTCGCATACTAGGACAAAACAGCTGTTTAAATTTTCCGGGTTCTCAGTTGTATCATACCAACATTAGTCCGTGACGAATCCAATCAACTAAAATTTGTATTAATATCCACAAACCAGCCCAGTTGAGAAATTTATCTGTTTTAATTCATTTAACTTAACTGTATATTGAATTTGTCAATTTTCTGAAGTGTATTTAATTGATAATTCACTTTAACAAATCATCAGTGTAATTTAATTAACAATATAAGTAAACCAGCTTAAATAAACCATAGTCAATTATCTTTATTTCACACTGTTTAACATCAACCTAATGTCACGCCTACATACCGATCATTGTGTAAAATCGTTACTATGGAGTACTTAACAACGACGCAACTATCATTAAAGTCCAAAAAAGTTTGCAATTTACTCTTGTTCTTATTAACATCGATTCTGAATAGTTTCATTTCCTTGAAGGTAATTACAACTAATCATTTTGTGTTGAACTGTAAATTATTGAAAATCAATAAAATTATCTTAATAATCATTCTATTGATTATTCAAATAAAACAACAGTGTTTTTCCATTACTTTAAGAAAATATGCTAAAGAAAATTATTTTATTAGAATAAGCTTGTATCATCAACATCTGGATGCAGGTACATCCAGCCGATGAGTCCCAAATAGGAAGAAACGCGCGTCCTGGATTCTGCTTGCCAGTCACAATCCAACTTAAATAAATTTATGTTAAATTATTTTAGTTTCTTTTCATTATTACAGATTTCAATAAGATTGACATAGTAACTTAAAGAATGAATAGTTTCCATTGTATACTTCGTCATGACAACAGACAATGAAATTTTCGAATCATTCAAGAACGATAGCATTTGCAGGATACTTTGAATTCAATATATTTCGTTGCATCATCACCAGTTACGTAAAGGTTTTTACTAGTTAGCGTTTTTTAGCAAGGTTGAAACCTTTATGTAACAGCATTTTTACAACTTGTAAACATCTTAAACTCAAACCAACTGTCAGTCAACATTAAAGTCAAAATTTTCAATACAAATGTGAAGATAGTTCTGTTGTGTGGAGCTGAAACTTACATGTAGAACTACACAAAGCATCATCTAAAAGATGCAAGTATTTATAAATAACTGTCTGCATAATAAACTTCGGATCCGTTGGCCAGATATTAACAACAACAATCTTCTGTGGGAGAGAACAAATCAATCTCCAGCCGAGGAAGACAATAGTTCGGTTATGTAATCATGAATACACTATTGTTATGACTATGTGAAGAAAAGGAATAAGACAGAAGAGTAAGAGTATAACTCACTTACTTCTTGTTATCTGTAATTAGAATAGGAAACTAGGTCATCAACCTAATGCTATCAAGACAGTTGATGACTAATTACTGATTCGTTTCGAATACAAAGTTCAGGTTTTATTCTTCTAATTGCAATGGCCTCAGTAAATATTAAAAGGACCGATCTGTGTTGATTTTACTGATAATTTCAATAGCATTTGTTATATCTACCTCATATCCCGTGTCTGTCAAGTGATGCATAATTGAGCTTCTAAAAGTGGTTGCTTCTTTCAAGCACAAGTTCTTCCGAATATGTTCCATAAATCGTAAAAGGTCCGTTCTTCTATCTTTTCAATGTACCTTCTTTTGCAAGTACATGTGAACTGGTAAACACAATCGGAGGTGACATGAGATGGATATTTGTCAACTTTTGTTTGGCTTATTAAGCATTATATTTTGTAGAACGTCAATAGTTTGGCAGCAAAGAATGTTTCTCTGATGGTCGTTCTTAGTCTTTAATTGAATTGTTTAGTTGATTGATCTCCTTTAAATACGAGTTGAATAAATACTCTTTTTCTCTTCTAGTTTTTTCAGCTAACAATTTTTCATTACAATTGTTACTATACTTCTCAATAAATGATTCAGGGTATCCATTCTGTTGAAAACATTCTTTTAAAGATTGTAATTTCATCGTCAAGTTAATCAGTAGTATATAGTCGTCTTGCAATAGAGTAGAGTGACTTTAACTAAACCATGTTTAAAACTAATTGAACAATGCAATTTCCACCATCTTTCAAGAGGAAGCGAAATCACGAAGATAAGTTAAACGTGTAGGTATATATACGTTGACTGCAATTATTTAAATGGTCGCATCAATTTTTTTTTAATTACAACAAAACAGATTAAGAGTGAATTATTTGATGGAAAGAAAGAAAAAAAAGAGAATAATTGTGGGGAAAAATAAAATAAAACTTAAGTGTCATAACGATTATTTCCAAAAAAAAAAAAAGAAAGAAAACAATTTGATTTATTTTACATAGTTTCTACTCTATTTGTAATAAAAAGCAAAAAAAAAAAACACAATTTATTGCATGAAATAGAAGAAAATATTTGCAATGATGATGCAAATAATAAATGATAATTAATTGTCCAGTTCATTAGTTCACTGTTCACATCCGTTTTCATTACCAAATAATCAATTTGCCATGCACATACACACATAAAAATATTTTTTACAATAAATTAAAAATAATTTGAAGAAGAAAAGTAATAATTAAAAGAACATTTTAAGTTCGATTGTAACTGATAAGTGGAATATACAAATTCATCCTACTACCAATTCACCCGTTGCACAAGTATAAATGTCTGGATTCAGTAGTCTAGTGGTGAACGCGTGTGGCGTTTGACACGAAACGCACTGACTTCGAATCCTACTGTGGACATCAACATTGGGATGCAGATACATCCAGACGACGAGTCCCAATTAGGACTAAAAGCGCGTCCTGGATTCCACTTGCCAGTTACAATCTAACTTAAAAATAATACTTGTGAGTAGTCGCTATATCAAGGCAATCCGCTCAGGATATACATATAGCAACAGAGACTGACCAGCTTCAGTCTATAAAAAATCAATGCGAATGAACAAATTCACCCTAATAAAAATAACATTTGATAAGAGAATGGTATACATTTAAAAGAGAACAATTAGTCTGGTTAATATTAGATTCAGTTGAAATTCTATAGAATTAAACATAAATTGCATGGATACATTTAAAAGTTTTCATCATAAGAGAACATTTTTACGTATGAATTCATAATAAACTCAAGGAAAAATGAAATTAACGTATGTTGAAAATGGATTTACAGTGCATCTTTTGAGAACTTATGAAGACGGCAGCCTGTTTGAAATCTTGGATCACATTTTTCAAACATCTCAACAGGTTAAGTTTTTGTTATTTGTTTCATTTTAATTGTTCAATCATGACCCAAAATTACTTAGTGTATTCAGGTACCAATATAACAGTCTACGACCCATCGGCAGTAATACAGGGAGATCTTAGGGAAGGAATCATGGTAGCAGACAACACGTATTAAAAAAGATTTATATTCTTAGAATTCTTAGTCTTAACAACAGAAATCTCATTGGGAAAGTGAACTACCTATAATTTATCCTTAATCTGAACATATACAATAACTGTGGTGTAATTACACTTTAAGAATCTTTGAATGCATGATAAAAAGTTGACATCGCTGAAAAGTTTCCAAATTTAGTATCAGGATCGTTCTGTTATCAAGAAAAAGTGTAGTAGTGATGTTCCTACATTCGTGAACACGAAATAGTATGTGTAATTGGAAAAAGAACAATTTGTAGAGACATCGTATATTGAAAATTCATATCACACTAAACAAACTAATGACCATTTAACTAAAAATTGTTAAACTCTATGAAAAGAACAAAGATCCTTGATAGCGTATAAATTACAAGGCTGTAACAGTCCCAGACAATTTAATGAAACAAAATATTATCATAAGCAATCGACATTCGAAATGTCAATATATAAAAAAAGGTGTTATAGAAAACGACCAAAACATTAACAAGGATACAGAATATATCATTAACAAAGTGAATAAAGCAAAATATTTAACAAATAAAAAATAAACAATACAAAATTATTGAATAACATAAACGTTATAAACAGTATCTAAAAATATTAAAAAATAAACAAAATAGAAAACAAAGAAAAACAACAATACTACATCAGAGGTGATCAACTGAATGAATAGACTTCAACCTCAGTCAGGTATGCTATTACACCATTTAAAACATCAACTTATTATTAGCTTCAACACACAAAATTATCAACATCAAACAACATTAGATACTTGTCATCCCTGAAAATAATATTCACTCATTTACATTCACTATCATTTCATTAACACAACATGAAATCATCTTTGGCATGAACACTTCGAATGCACCATCCTACGAGACAAAGTCATCGTAATATCAAACTAATGGAGATATTTCACAAATAGACTTGAGTAAAGTAGTCCATATTCTCCGGAATTCTCCATGTAAATGAATCAAAATATGAAGTATTTAAACAATGAAATTATTCAACTTAAATCATGTAGATGTTGTTATATTCTCAGTATTGTAACAAGTATTGTTTCATTTCGAATTGATACAAAGAATAACATTGAAGAGAATTCCATAAAAGAGAATAATTAACATTTAAAACAATTTATCCCTTTGATGAATTTTGCTAATTCAATAAGAAGATGAAGTTTATTAGAGTTATGTTGAAAATTCAACCAGAGACTCAATATAGGAGATGTAGATTTATTGGCTGTTTGTTGTTGTTGATGATTATGATGTTGATGATGTTGATGATGATATCCTTGTTATTTGTGCTAAAGTCTACTATCCAAATAGTTTACTTAATTTGCTGAATGCCATACAAAATCATATAAGTTTATCCTGTGAAGAGGAGAAGAACAGCTAACTTCCTTTCCTGGATATAGTAATCAACCGGAGGGATAATGCCTCAATCAAATGTTCTATCTACAAAAAATCTATATGGACAAGGCAGTATACGAAGTTTCATAGTTATTGTCTGGAGCAGTAGAAAAAGTGACTGGTAAAGGCTTCATTTAATTGAATCAATCGTACTAACACTAATGATGCTATTGAGATAAGTGAACATCTATTGATAAAAATTTCTAATATTGAACAAGTATTCAAACAAATTTTAGAAGTCGATGGAAATATTACACTGTGGTGAAACCTACTATATTTCTAACACCTAATAAATCATTATTCATCACCTCACCTTCCACAGGTGATAGAAATAGCCTTGTGTTAAAACGAAGGCTTAAGTCGGTTGACGACAGAATATTTTATGCAGCTAACATAGTTGTAATAGAGAAGTCGAACACATTAATTCACAATAAAACTACCTGAACAATATATAGACGAATGCGTTACATTTGCGTCTATTAATTTACGTGTGTGTGTGTGTGTGTGTAGACACATATACATTGGGAAGATCAGTCGTGATCTGCATGTGAGGGTAGCTAAACACAAACTTAATAACTCCAAAAAAGAAAATGAACTCGAGAGGAACAATCAAAGTACACAATAAACAACCCTCATCATCTATAGCTAAACGCTTATCTGAGACAGGTCACATAATTGATATCAAATCATCTTGTGTGGTGTTGTATAAAAGTGTTTTAGGACGCATACTAAAGTTTGTTGAAGCCTTAGCTATACGGAAGTTTCAACTCCTCTTGTGTGTTCTAAAGCAATCTGTACATACACTCAACCTGCCTTGGTAGAATGTGATTCATATTGTTCGCTTTATTATCCCTGTTTACTTAGCTTATACTCGAATTTGTCAAGTGACCGTTTGTTTTTCATATACAAATGCGTTGACAAGTGTATGTGTGATTAGATTGTTCAAAATGTATTGCGCAAATATCACACAACGTTGATAAACTTCGTCTTCTAGCTGTATTATCAAAGTAATTAGAATATTTTAATAATGTTGTCATACTATTTCATTAATGTTACACTGTTTATTCATTTATGAATGTAATAATTGATTTAAGTTGGATTGTAAGTGGGAAGTGGAATGCGGAACATGTGTATCGTCCTGACTGGGACTTATCAGTTGAATGTACCTGCAATCCAATTTTAGTTTTCAAACTATGATTCAAACTCATTCCGCTTCTTGCCAAATACCTCTGCGTTCACCACTAAGCTACTTTGTCCAGACAGTCATACTTATGCTAGGAGTTTATGTATGTAATAAAAATACGCTTGTATCGTCCAGTTGATTGTAATGAACATTCAGCTGATGAGTCCCAAATAGGACAAAACACGAGTCTTGGAATCTACTTGCCAGTTACAATCCAACTTAAACATTATTAACTAATTATTTATTTATTTCACTTTACAAAAAATCATTTAAATCACCATTCAATAAAATTGGTTACGTAATACGACAATTTGATTTCAGTTTCTAAGGGTTTAATTCTTTGTATAATTGATAATATTTATATTTTATCTGAAGTACTTTTTAATTATAAGAATTTAACTTCAGTTCCTAAGGATTTAATTCTTGGCATAGATGATATTATTTATATTTTATCTGGAATATTTTTTAGTCATAAGAATGTATCACTTGAGGGAAGTGATCTTATCAACGGTTTAATATGATGTAAGTAGATTTTGCATTCTTTATTGATACTGCTAATGTCAACATCAGATTATATCTTTAGACATGAAAAAATGTTCACATTACTTATTTAAAACAAAAACAAACAAAATAATGAATTATTTCAATTATTATTTAAGTTGGATTGTAACTGGCAAGTGGAATTCAGAACTCATGTTTTGTCCTATTTGGGACTCATCAGTTGGTTATACTTGTATCCTAATGTTGATGTTCACAGTGGGATTCGAATTTTTTTTCTATGTTTTGTGAATAATTTCAAGAATAATGTAAGATGATATTTTGTTATTCTCTAATGTATATTAAACAAATTATTCACCTTGTTATTCAGTTGATTTAATACAATTTAGGTTAATTTAATTAGATAACAAACTAATTACTTCTATATACATCATATTTAACTAAAGTTGAAAGTTATGTGTTGAGCATAGTAAGCGCATTCTATGAAATTCTAAATAAATATAAAAAAAACAGAGATATTTTATGTTTTCAGAATCCAAAAGAAAATTTATTCTAGATTAATCATGTTGATTGTAAATTATGACATGTATCAAAGAATACAAAATAGAATAAAAGGTTATTTTATTGTCATGTAAGAAATAGCTGATATACAATCGTAAAGGGAATTACAATTATAAATAATAGAAATGAGGTTAGTAATTCATTAATGTCTATTGATAATCACTTTCAATGAATATGGTAATAGCATATTGATAAGGTTGTCCACTTGACATTCTTGAATTATGAGAGTATAAGTGAGTTCGAGAGTTAATGTAGTCTCTTTGAGCTTATTGTTATTCTATGAATAGATGTCTTTCAAAAGTAGATTCATGAATTTCACATCAAGTAAGTAGATGATAGTGAAAGAAAGGTAGCACGATTAACGTATGACAATCATCATAACTCAATAATTTACGAAGTTATTAAATATAAACACAAAGTGAAATTAACATAGCACGTTAAAATTCTTGTTGCACAGACGTACTTTGTAAGAAATAATGAAATTAAAAAATAAACAATTCAGTTAAGAAAGCAAATCATTTCCAGGATTAAAGTTTAAACAGATGTACAATCGTAATTTATCTAAAATTAAAGGATACAAAAAGCCAAAATTTTATAATGGTGACTATGCATATAATAGCTGAGAATCATAGCATGTACAGTCGTAATAATGAGAAAGATAGATAATAATAATAATAATAACACTAAGTAATTGGGTCATACCATTAACTGAGAATAATATGGTACATTACAGTTTGAAAACCTCAAATAAAATACTGGAGAGATTTTTACATTGGGATGCAGGTACATAGAACTGATAAGTCCCAGTCAGGACGATACACATGTTCCGCATTCCACTTCCCACTTACAATCCAACTTAAATCAATTATTACATTCATAAATGAATAAACAGTGTAACATTAATGAAATAGCATGACAACATTATTAAAATATTCTAATTACTTTGATAATACAGCTAGAAGACGAAGTTTATCAACGTTGTGTGATATTTGCGCAATACATTTTGAACAATCTAATCACACATACACTTGTCAACGCATTTGTATATGAAAAACAAACGGTCACTTGACAAATTCGAGTATAAGCTAAGTAAACAGGGATAATAAAGCGAACAATATGAATCACATTCTACCAAGGCAGGTTGAGTGTATGTACAGATTGCTTTAGAACACACAAGAGGAGTTGAAACTTCCGTATAGCTAAGGCTTCAACAAACTTTAGTATGCGTCCTAAAACACTTTTATACAACACCACACAAGATGATTTGATATCAATTATGTGACCTGTCTCAGATAAGCGTTTAGCTATAGATGATGAGGGTTGTTTATTGTGTACTTTGATTGTTCCTCTCGAGTTCATTTTCTTTTTTGGAGTTATTAAGTTTGTGTTTAGCTACCCTCACATGCAGATCACGACTGATCTTCCCAATGTATATGTGTCTACACACACACACACACACACGTAAATTAATAGACGCAAATGTAACGCATTCGTCTATATATTGTTCAGGTAGTTTTATTGTGAATTAATGTGTTCGACTTCTCTATTACAACTATGTTAGCTGCATAAAATATTCTGTCGTCAACCGACTTAAGCCTTCGTTTTAACACAAGGCTATTTCTATCACCTGTGGAAGGTGAGGTGATGAATAATGATTTATTAGGTGTTAGAAATATAGTAGGTTTCACCACAGTGTAATATTTCCATCGACTTCTAAAATTTGTTTGAATACTTGTTCAATATTAGAAATTTTTATCAATAGATGTTCACTTATCTCAATAGCATCATTAGTGTTAGTACGATTGATTCAATTAAATGAAGCCTTTACCAGTCACTTTTTCTACTGCTCCAGACAATAACTATGAAACTTCGTATACTGCCTTGTCCATATAGATTTTTTGTAGATAGAACATTTGATTGAGGCATTATCCCTCCGGTTGATTACTATATCCAGGAAAGGAAGTTAGCTGTTCTTCTCCTCTTCACAGGATAAACTTATATGATTTTGTATGGCATTCAGCAAATTAAGTAAACTATTTGGATAGTAGACTTTAGCACAAATAACAAGGATATCATCATCAACATCATCAACATCATAATCATCAACAACAACAAACAGCCAATAAATCTACATCTCCTATATTGAGTCTCTGGTTGAATTTTCAACATAACTCTAATAAACTTCATCTTCTTATTGAATTAGCAAAATTCATCAAAGGGATAAATTGTTTTAAATGTTAATTATTCTCTTTTATGGAATTCTCTTCAATGTTATTCTTTGTATCAATTCGAAATGAAACAATACTTGTTACAATACTGAGAATATAACAACATCTACATGATTTAAGTTGAATAATTTCATTGTTTAAATACTTCATATTTTGATTCATTTACATGGAGAATTCCGGAGAATATGGACTACTTTACTGTAGTTTATTTGTGAAATATCTCCATTAGTTTGATATTACGATGACTTTGTCTCGTAGGATGGTGCATTCGAAGTGTTCATGCCAAAGATGATTTCATGTTGTGTTAATGAAATGATAGTGAATGTAAATGAGTGAATATTATTTTCAGGGATGACAAGTATCTAATGTTGTTTGATGTTGATAATTTTGTGTGTTGAAGCTAATAATAAGTTGATGTTTCAAATGGTGTAATAGCATACCTGACTGAGGTTGAAGTCTATTCATTCAGTTGATCACCTCTGATGTAGTTTTTTTGTTTTTCTATGTTTTTTGTTTTGTTTTGTTGTTATTAATTCAAATGATATAGCTAACATCGATGTAATCTGGTAGTTCTACATTCCTAATTTGTTTTTTATTTAACTTAGCATATTTATTTCTTTTATTGCTATAAACGATGTTTCCTATTTGATTTTGTTTACTCGTAATTGCTCATTATCATGTATTTCCCTTGCTCTGCATATGAACCTATATTTCTTCACAAAATTGATTGAAGACAAATTTTTTATAATGAAAATTATTTCGTTGCTAATAATCATGTAATTATCATGTTACCAATTATGATTATGCATTTAAGTTACACTCCTATCTTTGAATTGAAATGATTAACGATATTCATCTTGTCGAATTATGCACCCTCCATCTTTTAAACGTCTAGAACTCGATTGTAAATATGTGAGTATTCTGTATTTCATTTCAGAATACATTGACACTACTAGTATATGGTATGGTGTATTACACTTTATTGTATTTCACTGTTAATATTTTACACATTTAGTGTATCCAGTATACAACATAATTGATTTGCATGAATCTGTATATATTGATAACTAAGTTACGTATCTATTGGTGCACTCTGAACATCAGAAATAAAACGCACTATCATGTTTGCTCAGTTTTTTCGTACTTCTAAATTTAATTGACACATTTTAAGTAAAGCGAATCAGTGTTAGTCTGAACCCAGAAGTAGACTTCTGTAGATCTAAATAATAAAATATCTGTCTGTATAAGTCTTCTGTAAGTGAGTCACAATATAAAGGTATGCTACATTTGTAACTCTCCCACCCCGCACTTAAAGAAACGAATCAAAAATCTCCCCTTATGACCTATGGGCGGTTAAATTAATATTTATAATTAGAAAATACTGTTTAACAGAATTGAATCATAAATCTATAATTTGCGTTACAATTTCAATAATAGAATACCTGATTTATATAAATTAAATTAATCTACATTTGAAATTACATTAATGACTAGCATTATGTAACTAAGTTGTAAGATGCATCAAAGTGTATTCCGTTAATCTCTATTAAATAATTACACATAATACAATAGATTAATTAGCACACCACGAATTTGACTGGAATTGTCAAATGTCAACTATCTCTTTCTCTCTAGGTGAACTGAACGTTTACATTTTGAACTGTATTGATATATACCGTTGATGGATTTCAGACATGAGCAAAATAAATTCACAATAAGAAGTGTTACCTCATTCATGTGAAAAAAGCATATGTTAATAAAATAGTGTTTTCTCAAAAAATAACCAGAAATCGCATCTTTACTGAATGAGATCAGGTTCAAACTGATGTTATATAACTTAAGTGGATGATGATTTAATAAAATTACATCACAATCAAAGTAACCTAAATGAGGTTAAGAAACATCAAGCAAAATATATAAATAAATCAACACTATTTGATTTTGTAGAATTACTACATTCGGGACGACTTCAACAGCACAAACTTATGATAGAAGTGAGCTGTGAGGTTATTTCCACAAATCAATGGCACCTTGCTCCGTCAACACTGAACGTGATTGGTTTGTAGTTGGCACTTATTCACTCATTTTTGGCACACTTATTTTCATTCCCTACCCCTCCCTTCCACACTTCATTCACAGTGTTGCAGAAGTTTACTAGTTTTCTAGTTCGTTGATTAGCTTTATCTATCACTATGTTTATTGATTACTGACTGGTCTGAAGTTCAAGCTCCAACAAATTCTCTGGATTTCCTTGTTTTTCCACTGTTTAAAGTCACCATAATCTTCCGGTTAAACCTGTGTCTATAACTGTCAGTATGTATTGATATAAGAGAAGATATGACATGGTGTTTGGTAGTTAACCAATGTTCATATTGGCGGAGATAAAGAGGTCAGCCTATGTGTCAACTGTAATCATTATTACAATTTTTACAGTTTATTCTGTAAGTAAAGTTCGTTTTATCCTCATCTGTTTACATGTTTTTCGGTTAATATGAAACTGACTGTAGTGAATATGTTGGCTTGTGCACTACATTTATTCCTAACGGCTTCCATAGTCTGATTTTAATTCCTTAAATATATTTAATAAGTGTTAGGATTATCCGTTCGTTAGTTTCAAATTTTGGTTTTTTGCGTTTGTTGGTGACGTTGTAGGAACATTCTAAATAAAATTGTATAAATTGCTGTTGCCTTAGAAGATCGACATCAGATGTTGTTCTTCATTTTTTCGTGTAGTAAATGTAATTCAATGTATTTTCACCCTTTGGAATAGAGTTTACACGCAGTTTACTTTGTGAGTCGTTGAATTGTCACTATTGTAAATTCGAATTCTTCAAATCAGAATCATTCATATTCATTGTAATAGTTAAAACAGTTTTCTTTGAATTATCTGACTTCGAAAATGAGGATAGTGAATATTGGGTTAAGTGACTTGAAAACTCAGAAATTGATTCTTTTCAACATCACATACAGATGTTTCGTGTTATGCTAAAACCTACTTTATTTTTAGATAAACACTGAACTTCATAATACAATTTCCGGTTTACTTCAAATAAGTCAATGTTTTTTTTCTTTAGGATGTCAAAGAATGTTATCTTATAAGAAAAAAGAAAATTAACTAAAAGAATATAAATTAGAAACTAAACATAGTTTGACGACAGTTAAGCACCGAGTATATGTAAGATATGAAAACATGAAATTAAACTTGTAAACATCACAATAATTGAAAAAGATAATAGTTCAAAATGTAAACATAGGAATAGTCATAAATGAAACTTTGAAATTCACATGATGGATTGACCTAAGATAGAGAATTCTTAGAAGTCAAGAATCACTCAATAGGTATGTCACTTTTCTACAATGTGCTTTCAATAAACTTTCAATGAATCAAACATAACACAATTAGATGTAGTAACGGACACATAACTAAGTTGACAGTCGATTAGTCAATCAACAGTAGCATTGGATAATAGTGATATAACATCATAAATTAATTAAAGTCAAAAAAAATAATATACATAGTTCCAGTTATGTAGTGTTATTTATTCGTACCAAGTCCTGAATGTCATTAGTATATTCCTTGTTGGAGTTGCAATTGTATAGTGCTGAGGGGTCTGATAATAACACGAAATAGCTATCTAATGCATATTAACTTTGATCATTTGTCTAATCAAGATCAGTTTATAATGTGTAACTCTAAACTCAATAATCTTTTTCACATTTACTAAAAAATAAGGTCACCTATGGTAATCTACACTGATATATTAACTGATTGTTTTAATATGTTGAAATAAGTTCAAAATATGAATGTCAGTCATTTAATAATGAAGATGCATGTATAATTCTAACGTAAATTTAGTGATAATACGGATCTTTATGTAACATACATACGGTTGTAAACGACAACTCCCTTCCTATTAAATAAGTGATCTCTACAAAATAAACAAGAATCAACACACGAAATCAGATAAAAAAATATGTCATATGTTGATTGTATCTATTAGACATGTTCATCTACGATACTTTTGATTCTCGTTTAGTCACCACTGAAAGCCAGTGAATACTAGACAACTGTTTGGTCTAAATATGCTGCTCTTAGTCAGTACACACCCTCAGCTTTACAATGGAACCGAACGATAGGCCCTTAGGTCTTATGGCAAAAGGTTTAACCGCTAGCACCATTGGGCTGACTAATGTCCTATGGTAGAACTCCGACTATAACCAATTTATGATATAGCGTAACGACTAGTCATTTCAAAATGTGATAACTGTCTCACTTTTGACAAGTATGAACAGTGCCACTTACAAGCAAATTAAAAACCAGCTATCACAAAATCACCTCAACTCAATTTTTATTCTGTTTGCTTCCCTGAAAAAGTTCGAATTCGGCCCCTTGACTACATTTTAAAGTTACACACATGGAATAGATTGTTCACATATTTTTAATAGTTTTAATCCAATTCATAAGGAAAAGGCATTGGTGAAAACGCAGTACATCAGGGCGTAAAAGATATTTACTTCCGATAAACTAGATGGAGAACTCATAAACACTCAAGAATGCCAAGAAAAGTGAAAATCCAGACAAATTTATCGATAAATACCAAGAAGTATGACTGAAAAATTTTTAAAAAAACCACGGTCCAAGGAAAGCCAGTTTTAATCAAAGGGTGGTTATGCTGAACAATAATCAGCAGCAGAAAATTAATGCAACATCGAAGAGAACATATTCTACAGAAAATATTTTTTCATGTATATGACAATGGAAAATTGGTAAGTGGCCTTCTCCTTTTACTGCGAATTTTTTGAATAAATTTGCATGTTTCTGCAAAAGCACTTGCATTGGGAGAATAGAAAAAAGATTTTACCTTAGATTTAAGAAACATTCATTGAAAACTCTACGATCAAATGGAACGATAACACTGAACAATACTATTGTGAGATATCTCATTAATACAAGATACTAAGTAGAGATCCTGGGATCAATTTTCATTGATCACGTCGATATGTCAAACCTTATTTACTTTTAATTTAAATGCCAGTTTAATCCCCATAATCCTCAGTTGTTATTATCACTTTCTTCAGTATTTTATTATGTAATCACTTAAACTGTCACTATTGTTCTGACTACTTTTTCTGTTTCTTCTTCTGCATTGTTTTACATATTTCCAATACTATAAACATATTTAGATGGACTCCAGTTTAAAATCTTACATGGAAGACAGCTGACAGATACATTCCAAGTGAGGACCAGAGTCAAATAAGGCTGCCTACTTTCGCCAAATCTCTTCTTTCTAGTGGTTGACTGGATCATGAAGACCTCCACATCTGAAAAGGTGCACGGAATTCAATGGACAAATAGGATGCGACTCGATGATTTGGACTTTGCAGATGATCTAGCTCTTCTAGCCCATACACACCAACAAATGCGAGTGTAGATAACCAACGTAGCAGCAACCTCAGCATCAATAGGCTTGAACATACACAAGGAAAAGAGCAAGATCCTCAAATTCAACATAGAGAGCACCGACCCAATTGAACCTGATGGTGAAACTCTGGAAGAAGAGGATAACTTCACCTACCTGGGAAACGTCATCGATGAGCAAGGAGGATCCGATGCAGATGCAAAGGCAAGGACTGACAAAGCAAGGGCAGCATTCCAACAGTTGAAGAACATATGAGACTCAAAACAATAGTCAACCAACCTCAAGGTCAAATTCTTTAATTCGAATGTCAAGATAGTTCTACTGTATGGAGCTGAAACGTGAAGAACTACTGCAGACAACCTCAGAAGTGTACAAGTATTTATAAACAACTGTCTTCGTAAGATGCTTTGGATCCGTTGACTAGATACCATCAACAACAAACTTCTGTGGGACAGAACAAATCAATCGAAATTAAGTTGAGAAAGAAATTATAGAAAGACGATGGAGGCGAATAGGATACACATTGAGGAAATCATCAAACTATATCACAAGGCAAGCACTAACTGGAATCCTGAAGGCCGAAGAAAAAGAGGAAGGTCAAAGAACACACTGTGTCGAGAATTGGAAACAGGTATCATAAGAACAAACAGTAACTGGAAACAGCTGGAAAGGATTGCTCCGGACAGGGTTCAATGGAGAATACTGGTGAGCAGCCTATGCTTCTCTGTGAGGGGTAACGTGAGTAAGTAAGTAAATAATCTTCGCACGTTTACCATATTGATGTTCCTGAAATTGGGACAAACTAAATAGTCACACGTATTGATCTTCTGTGTATTTCGACTTTTAAAGAATAACAGTTTCTATGCATGATTTTAATTGATGAGTAATGTAAACTTGCTTGCAGATGACGAGAACCAGACAAGATGAAGTGAATCCATGTTATTCTGCATAGTATGTTGCTTTTACTCATTTCAAATTAATGAAAAGAATGAAATGTATGGATTTATAAAAAAATCAGTCAATTGGAATTTTGCAAATTTTGTTATCTAGTAATCTTATTTATGATAAAAAATGTTGAAGACGATGTACAAAGAGGAAAGTTCATTGAGGATGACGTAATATCCACTATGATCTTTGTAGTCTGTCTAGATGCATGTAGGTCGATTTGTTAGACATAAAAAATAATTTAAATTAGTCAAACAATATTAATAAATAAATTTTGACCATCAGCATTACTTTACATTTGTTCAGTATTGGCGATGGTTAGGTGTCTGTCGTAAGACTTCAAAATACTTGATTCCACTCTTTAGTAAAGTGATGTGTACACATTACTAAGCAGGGACATACACAGTTAAAACGATCGCTTTGTATTCTTTAGTTCTTAACTATGCCTGAATGCGATCAGTCTATGTAGAATTTAAACAACAAATGAAATATTAATCCATACAAAATAACTTCATGTTGATACAATTTAATAACAGAAAAACGTACACTTGGCAACACATACTTTTCTATTACTATGCTATAAATACAATTAACTGACTATGTAAACCAGTGACTTTGTGTTTCACACAAATATCAGTAAATAATGCCAAACAATGAACTGGTTAGCAAACATTATTCACCGAATAAAACAACCTATCAGTGTAGTAGGATGGGTTTGTATATTCCCATTGATTTGTTATAGACTGAAGCTGGTCAATGGGAATATACAAATTCATCCTACTACCGATTCGCCCATTGCACAAACGTGACTATCTGGACTCAGTAGTCTAGTGGTGTACGCGGTGGCGTTTGACACAAAACGGACTGAGTTCGAATCCCATTGTGAACATCAACATTGGGATGCAGGTACGTCTGGCTGATGAGTCCCAAATAGGACGAAACGCGCGTCCTGGACTCCACTTGCCAGTAACAATCCAAATTAAATGAAACCTGTCAGTGTAGTTTAATTCGCATAGAAACCGTTTAATCATTATACCAGGTTATATAAGGATAAATAATAAGTATTCTTTTTTTTGAGAAAAAATTTCAATACTACAAAAAAGTTTATTTTAATTATAATCAACTTTGTCTAGTTAATTTTGAATTAAAATGTTTCTACATGTTAACTAGAAACAAAAGTAAATTGAATTCATTCGATTAGGGTTTCGATCAGATAACCACATATCAGAATGGCTTATATGTAAAATGGACAGAACTCATGTTACTTATACTTATATCCTTTAGTGAGACATTCAGAGAAAACTGATCCATAGTAGGACATAGATTTTCCTATATTAACCAGTTTTATATTGTGCGTCCCTTTGAGTCGCTGAAATTCTATTAATAATTTCTGCATTGTAATCAGTGTTGAATGGTTAAATATCATAGTAGGTTTTACTTTGTTATGTCAGCTTTAGCATAATAACTGGTTCGACTTCAATAGTAAAAGTTCAATGAGAGCTGATTCAAGCCTTAAAAGCATGTGATTCGATTTAAACATATCATAGTTAACTACATGCCATTGAAATCGATAATCTAAATGTGCTAGAATCTTTCTGTTGATTTGATATAAACTTTAACTGATCAGTTTTACTGTCATGTATGCATCCTTAAATGTTTACTATAATACACCTGTTGCTTAAAGGAATGATTTAATCTGGATTGAGGCTGACAAGGGTAATCCAGAATATACGTTTAGTCCTATTAAAGACTATTAAGTTAAATGCACCTGCGTCCCAGTGTTGATGTCAATACCTGGGCCACAACTCACTTTGTTTCGTTTCAGACATCACGGCGTTCACCACTAGGCTACTGAGTCTAGACAGCCCCACTCGTACAATGGGTATGCATACATAATTTGGCTGTGCTTGAATCTTCTCGTCGGTTGACTCAATGACGTGGTGGTGAGTATAGTTGCGTTTAGTACGAAACAAACTGAGTTGTAGTCTGGAGGTGAATTTTAACACTAGGGTACAGGCTCATCTATCTGACAAGTCCCAATTAGAACTTAACTTGTTTCCTAGATTATAACTTAATATGTTCGACGTCAAGTATACACTACTTAATTAATCATAATCCTTATTATGGCTACTGTATAATTTAGTCTTCCAACAGCAAGTTACATACTTTAAAAACGATGACCACTTAACTGTATAAAAGCAAGACAACCATTAATGAATACTACTTAATAATAATAATGTTTTGTTGGTTCATTAGATTTTTTTTACAGAATTTCATTACATATACTGAGTAATTTCCGAGAATACATTTTAATTACCAAAGAAAATACTTTTAGCTTCTGACAATAACTTGTCTTTAACACAAAGATAAATGTACATTACATTTGCTTAATCTATTAATATCATTTCCTTAATCATTTACCTTACTTAAAGTGTTTCCGGTGTTCTTGAAGACAGTTTACTTGATATTACTATTTATTTACAAACAGAATCAATTAAACTGACATATCATACCCATACATTTTTTTATCTAAGAGATTTTAGCATAAACTTCAAGAGGATTATGAAATATACTGAATATCAAAGACATTATAGTGCTTGATAATATGTCGGATAAATTACTGAAACTAAGAAAGTTAATTTCAGCAACGACTATTTTTTGTCTAGCTACTCATTACAAAATGGTTAGAATGAAAAACACATAAATTTCGGCATCTAGAAATCAAATTGTGCACCGGTAGTAGTAGTAGTAGTGTAGTAGTAGTAGTAGTAGTAGTAGTAGTAGTAGTAGTAGTAGTAGTAGTAGTAGTAGTAGTAATAGTAGTAGTAGTAGTGTAGTAGTAGTAGTAATAGTAGTAGTAGTAGTAGTAGTAGTAGTAGTAGTAGTGGTAGTAGTAGTAGTAGTAGTAGTAGTAGTAGTAGTAGTAGTAGTAGTAGTAGTAGTAGTAGTAGTAGTAGTAGTAGTAGTAGTAGTAGTAGTAGTAGTAGTAGTAGTAGTAGTAGTAGTAGTAGTAGTAGTAGTAGTAGTAGTAGTAGTAGTAGTAGTAGTAGTAGTAGTAGTAGTAGTAGTAGTAGTAGTAGTAATAGTATTTGTAGTAATAGTTACAGCTGTAGTATCACATATATCTTTGTAGGATTATAATGTACTTACTATTATGTACAATAATCATTGAATAATTGCTAATGAAATTAAGAAAAATATATTTAGTTGATCGAATTCGTCACAGATTGATGTTGTCAGGGTATCATTGAAAGTAATGGAGAACTTGTTAGTTGCTTATTGTAACTGAATTGAATTCAATCAATTTAACGTAATACCGATCTCCATAAACCATCTCAATTCAATTAAAGTATATTTGATATAACTACATCAGTTTCCCTTCTGTGATCGATGCAGTTAATAATGAATTCTATAGACAGTTTACCATTAAATAAGCCTTCAATATTTTCTTATACGGTAAAACTACAAAATGTTGGCATTAAACGTACATACTTTCTACTGTTTCCAAGATGAAAAAAAAATATCTACTCAAACTTTCTAGTAAAAGCAACTTATTCAACATAAAATGTGCAACAAATAAACAAAAAAAAACTAAACAAATAAACTGTACTAAGTATATTGAAACATTTGCCTAGAAACTATTTGTAACTTAAACATAAAGAAAATGCATGATAATCCTTAATTTTATAAGAGATCAAAAATGGTACTGTATAACTTTTCTCAGAACCAGTAATTTCATCATTCTCATAAACTATAGAATGATAATTACTGAAGAAAAATGTAAATTAAACAACACAGCAAAACTGTTATTGATTTGAATAAGTTACCATTGGGAAGATTTACTTAATAAATAAAAAAATTGCATAGAAACACAATGAATTCTGGTCTTTCAACAAGTCTCGAAACATTAATGTTGAAGTTATAAGTAAGTTTCAATAACACAGAAATACTTTACTCTTTTGATCTTTTTCATGAATGTTCATGTTACTTACTAATAATGAATGAATATAAAAGAATTCCTTGGATGTACTAAGCAAAAGTTATTACATTCAATAATAGAAGATAAAGTTGAAATGAAGATAACTTGAATGAGATAACAAAATTAAAAAAGAAAATTGATAACACAGTTATTTCGTTAACGAAGAAACAGCTTAGTTTGAGTAAATAATAAAGAACATTGATATTGCTTACGTAATCAATTTAATAACTAACTGACAACGATGCAAAAGTATGCATAGACTAGCGATAATAACATTTGAAGCTTAGAAATCCAAGAGTATTGAGAATAATGTCATTCTTTTTTTCTGGTGACTATTCTGCAAAGAACAACATTTTCAAAACATCACCCTCATCATCTGGGATCACCGAGTAAGTAATAACGAGGCTATACAACGGGTATTAGGCAAAGGTGGTAAATCAGTCGATGAGGTTGTGAATCTTCGCCAACTGAGGTGGTTAGGAAGTGTGTTACGTATGCCAACCACCGACACACGATGTTGGCTGTTATAGAAGCAGTATGGAAGAGTTGTAGGGGAGGCCAAAATAAACATGACATCAGTCCATGAAATCACTGATTGTTGGTTTGATTAGTATCCGTAGATGCAGACTGCCTGGTTGAAGTCCACGCAAATACTGTAACCAGTGGCTAGAAAAGCTGGGTGACGTGGCTCAGAATAGGTCATAATGGCCCAAATGTATCCATTTATTGTCTTCCCTTAAGTCGTGAGCGTAAAATTATTTCATAACTTTCTTTCCACGCTCCATCTCTTTCTCCCTGAACCATATTCCATCTGTTCACTCTTCTTTGTTTTTATTATTATTATTGTTATTATTATTATCATTGATATAATTTCTACTTCGATCATGTGATGTAAATCTTGCTGTGCATTAGAGATATGCTAACTTGGACCGATGCACACATGTGCCAAGTTCTGTGTTGATCATGTATGCATTCTGAAAAGAAATGAAATACACTTTTATGTATTATTTAATTGGTGAGCCATCATGTTAGTGTTGGGGATGTTAGATCCCCAAAACTCACTTGGCAAACCTGTTATTTTTGTGATTTTATTGTGTGAATTTGAATTTCCTGTTATCGCGCCAAAAAGTCCCCTTCTCACCTTCAGTTCGTGTTTCTCACTTGGTAAGACACCAAATCTTATTGGTTCATTGTTTATTTTAGTACGCTATTTATGATATTCCAAGGACGCTCTCTGTTTTTGTATATATACGCATGAGTTGTGTGTGATGATGTCGTCTGACTGGCTGCCTGTGGAATAAACGCTTCCTGCTGTCTTTGGACTTCTTACTCTAGTTAACTGGGCTGGGGCGATGCGGAATAGCTAAGCTTCCTGTTACTGTGTCGCTGGTCTTACGTTCGTTAGCGGTTATCTAGGTGTCACCATAAACTCGCTAAACCTTAGCAGTTAGACAATACGGTGAAATGATTCAGTCAAGTAATGTTTACAGTACACTAAGTTATCATGACTGTATAATTTTATAGTCTGACATCTAGAATTGATCTAAGTTTGACAACTATGGAAAAGCATGATGAATAAATCTCCCAGACTAGTATAAGATTTAAATATCAAACAACAGAAATAGTATTCAGTAATTTACAATTCTTGTTTCAGACAAATTGATCAATGTCAATAATTAATGAAAGTTAGCAATATAAAAAAACATTTTATGTCAATTCACTGATTTGAAAATCAAACGTTCACTGTGAAGCTTGAATATTCTCAGTTCGATGGTTGATAAATTCATGAATACGCTCTGTAAATTGTGTTGTTGCCTATTTATGATGATGAGTATATTTACCTGATCCTTTTTATTTTTTGACTTATCACCATAGAAATTACATAAAAGTTTATAAATAAAGTTTTTTAACGGAACAAAGCTTAGCTATAAAAATCTTCTTTTGATTAATACACTGTTTAATATCAATAAACATTCACTTGGTAACTTGTTAATTCCTATTTAGATTACTTCATTTTCATCAGTGTTATATAAAGTAAAAATTAAACTTTATTTCATTATTTCAACATGATTAACTTTCATTCATTAGATCTTGATTGATCAATTTTTATTGTTTACTTCACTTAAAATTTTTTTATTTTATTTCACTAGTTTCATTTGATTTTTAATTTAAATTTATTACTAAATCAAGTGAAAAATCATCCTGGAGATAAGATAACAATTCATTATGTTTTGAAAAGTTTACATTTTTTTTTTACACTTTGATAAAACGTATCAAATTACCATAAATGTAAATAAGTTTAATTTGAGTTGGATTGTGATTAGCAAGAGGAATTTAGTACGAGTGTTTCATCTCATTTGAGATTCATCAGTTGTATGTACTTGTATCCCAGATTGATCAATCTCAGTCCAAAACAAATCAATGAGAAGATCTAATTTCATTCTAATTATAGATTTAGACAATTTTAATTCAATGAGATAATTTATTTAGTACATTGAGAAAAAAAAATAAACGAGAACGGACAGAAAAAAATGCAATTTAAGTGGAACATTAAAAGAAAAACAATTGCCATAAAGAAATTTCTATTGTCTAGAGACATTTTCCAAAAAGAAGAAAAGTTTTCTTTTTTAATGACCTGAAACAAAAATAATTAACTGACAATAAGTATTGATTGTTCTCAAGTCGGAAATCATAGGACATCGAAGAAAAGATAAGAATCAGGTAATGAAGAGAATTTCTTTTCAGATGATATCATTTACTGAATCAGTATAGGTACAATCGAAACACAATTCAGATGGATCAATGTTGCTAGAGTTATACTACTAATTGCTTGATATGTGATGTATTTCGATGGACCAACTTTGTGTAGACAATTCATATTAGTAATCGTGTTTATGGAACCATATTTTCATTAGTCGAAATTAAAAGTTTATTGTTGAAACAACGATGAAATATTCTAGTTAATGATATTTTATTTTTCATGCATCTGATTTGTAAAGAATTTTCATTAACCTTTAGATCTCTATGCAAATATATTTTGGACATTTGAAATGTCTGAACACTTCAGTGTATAATTTCTTTCTAATTTTCAACAAACTGTTTTACTAGAAAAAATTTCAATTGTTAACTTTTATTTATTTCTTCCTCAGTTACACTGTGGATTTTTAACAGCTAACTAAAACTTTAATCATGATCAATTCTCCAGAACTCAAACTAATATCAATAGATGAGTGAGTAGTAACCAAAGTAGTGATTTCCGCTATTTGGTACTAACCTAAATTAACTAAATAAACTTGAAATTTAGACTGACACAAAACACTGGGATAACCATATGCCTAACATTGAATAATAATATGAAATCTGTAAAAACGTTAAAAAGGCAAACAAGCTAATGTACACCACTAATTTGTTAATGCCTATACATTTCTGTTCTGTTGAAAGTATTTTTCAACCTGAATAACACAATAATCACCCTGTCGATTGCTAAAAGTGGTTGATATAGATTTGTATATCTGAGACCACATGAATTCTTTTATAGCATAAAAATATTTGGTAACAAATAATCATAAACCAATAACTACACAAGGAGAATTGCAAGAAAAGTGGATTGCTATCAACCGAAGCTTATCTATAAAGTTAAATTTATTACTGTCTGGCAAACGTACTGTTGATTTTACTGGAAAGTATGTATGAGTGTTTGGTACTACATATGGCTTTTGACTTGTTAAAACGAATTAAATATTCCGTCGAATAGCATAAGCAGGTTGACTGTAACCGCTTTTTCCTTTCCAGTAAGTTACATTTCACTAGTGGTGGTCACAAAGTTTTCATTTAATGATATTTTAAAATAGGTTACCAGTCATTAACTGATTACTTAGTAATGTCCATTAAATGCTCTTCTGAATGTTTTTCTTTACAGTATGGTAACTAATTGATAACATTCATTGTTAAATTACATAAGGCACCATTAAAATTTAACGATTTACCTGCAACGTTTATCAACGATAAATTTCAATCAAACTACCGACTGCAAATCGCTTCAAAAATATCTTATTTTAATTGACCTACTTATTATTTTTCAGTAGTTCAAAAATGATGTTATATCTTGGGATTACCGTATGTACAATTTAAAAGTAGTTGTATCCCTCTTGATGTTGTTGTTGGTTGAAAATGATCAGCTTTTGCTGTTATATAAGCATCCTAAGAAAATTACTTTGCAGTAGTGAAGGTTATTAGGCATTCACTGTGGAACCTGAAGGCCTTGGGTTCGATTCCCAAGCACTCCTGAGGAGTCCCACACTAAAACGAAGCAGCTCTCTAGTGCTTCTTGGTTTTCAGTAATATCCAGTTTACAATAATCTGTGATGAATACAAACAACTAAAATATGATACGCTTGTTGATCTAGTTAAATAGTGACTACTAAAATGGAAGTACTAACAGTAGTATATCAGAATTTCATTCTTAAATTTATATGTATATACGTTTACCAATGGCTTCAGACATAATTTTTTTCATTTTCTGGATGTAGTACGTTGATAGTAACACAATTAATAACCAAAGACATAATTAAGTCTTAGGATTAAAACAATTTGGCGGTTGCTATGTTTCCAGTAATTGTGAATTTGTTTATGAACTATACCTTCAAAATGGAAAATGTATGCATACGGTTTCCTTTCTAAATTTCCACTTTTCTAACCATTCCGATTGCATAATGTTCTAAACAACTTTCTAATGAAGCTTGGTTTATTAAATTACGAAGTGGAATAACAGAGGGGAAGACTGTATGAATGGTTTACCGATATATTGACCTGGTTGTGGCCTAATGATAATTTGCTCAAAAATCTAAGTGATATGACATCCCTTAGCAGATGGATACCAAAAAGTAGAATTAATATTCAAGCCGTATGAGTCATTTTTTTCATAACGGAATCACGCACTCATATACAAAATATTTTTTACGAAGTAAGCACAGTCAAAGTTTATTTAAATCATAATTGATTGTTAGGTGATGATCTTGCACGTTACTCGCAAATCAGCGAAATACATACACGTAGACCAAGCTTACTTGTTACTATCCATTTCAGCAAGCTTGTTTTACTCTACTCAGCCTATATAATGATGAATAATTTGTAATCGGAATTATACACCACCTTCTGAATCAAGGCCATACCTTTGTAAATACTGGTCAATAGTTTATCAGTGATAGACCCACCCATGTTCGTTTATTAATTCAAATAATCCTATGTAGCCAGTTTTCTACACAGAAGGTCATATTCCTGCGTTATTTCGAACATATGCCGAATTTATCAGATGTAGGGACCATTAACTTTTTGAATACTGCAGTTTTTCCTTTTCAATAAACGTTGAATATTAAATCAAGATAACTGGAGCTGTTACTGTCAAATACAAACTGCAGGGTAGAGTGGCACAAGTTTGGAGATTACCAACTCCCCTCCCCTCAACTATATAGCTAAATTCATTCGCGTCAACTCAATTGTACTTCAATGAAAGAGATCTATAAAACTCATATTTTAACCTTTGATCCACAAGAATCATCCGTCGTTAAACATGATTGCTCTCATTAGTTGCATATTATAAACTATTCCACTTCCCAACTTCATGTTTTTTTTCCTCACTCCCCCCCCCCGCTTTGTGTGACCTGTTCTTGATTGTACATTTATGTCATATAGTTGAAGTGATATTGACATTACTGTATTAATTATGGTTATCATCGTCATAGTAACAGTGGTATACATTTCACTTATTCATATCAATTTTATTTCTCTGAAAGAAATATTCTTAAGATGTGTGTTATTGTATTATTGCTTCAATAACCTTTCACTTCTACTAATAAAGCATTTTCCAAGAACTCACAATAAAGTTAACGTGAAGTTGACCATATCCTATTGGTAATGCAAAGCTAGTCATTAAATGTTTTAGGTAGACTCGAATCATATGTTTGCCTATTGTAATGTAATGATATTAGTAGACTAATAACTGAAGAATCTACGACAACAAAAATTATTAAAAATAAATGTTCTTTATATTCAATGTTTTCACGAAGAATTTCAAGACTTGAAACTGTATGAGTTAGAAACATAGAAATTATGTAGTTGGTGAAAATAACGACACCTAACAATAATAAGAAGTAAATTAATCTGGTAAGAAAGAGGTATTCATTCAGTCATTGACTTGAAACAGCCGTTAAACAAACATACTCTACTACCAAACTATCATAATGTACAACAAGATTTTCAATAATTTAAATATAACTAGTCAAATATTCATCTAATGTTATCTCCAATTATGTTTACCAGTTTACATGTATTTTCTAATGTAAATACATTAGAAGGTCAGATAGACAGCCATCTTCACGATATACTGAGTATATCCCGAAGAATTTACATCTTTAAGGAGGGAACACTTTTAGATGTTCGACTACATATCATCCATTAAATGTATGACATAAAGTAGACAAAATGGATACGTTTGAAATAATCAGTAAGCAATACATTTCACTTATAGAATTTCACTGAGGTGATTGAGATTTGAAGATTTCAACATAACCTTCAAAACATGTTAACCTTCAATTGCCTTAGTAACAAATAAATTCTATCCTTTCATTTTTATTTTGTTCCTTATCTTCATTCATTCACAATAATTCTGTTAACATAGAGTATATAAAATAATGATTTTGTTAAGTTTGCTTTGGTTAAAGTGTCAATGAATTGAGATGATACGTAGAGATCATCATAGCTGTCAAAAGTTCATTATTTAGTGCTAATTTGTTGAGAATCAACTGAATGTTACAAAATTTGATAGAATGTTGAAATAAAGGTGTTTACTATATTTTCATGTAACAAAAATTGTTTCACAACTGATTACATGTGTTATGCCGGACCACAAAGAAGTGTAACAAACTCTCAGAACTGTGTTATAAGAACACTATTTCAATTATTCTAACTGTGTGTAATGTTAACATTTTGTTTCTATTATTGTTAGGTTTATCTTACCCTATCCTCCCGTTTAGCATATTTACTGTTATTATATTGTCTCTTTTTATGGACTACAGTTAATAAATTGTGTACAAGTTATTCCTACTCACTACCACTATTTCCTTTGTTCTGCATTCATGTTAATTTTCTAATTGGTTTCCTGTGTGATCTGATTTTATGTATATATAAAGGAATGCTTGAAATATAATAAGATTCTGTCTGGTTGATCTATTGGCTCGCATTCTCTTTATTTCGGCTTGGGACTCAATGGGCATAGGGCAGATGCACAAATACCGACTAGGCACAAGTAATTGGCACTCTGCTAACCAACCCCAAATTTCTCGCATCATAACAATATGAAAATATTTACCTACTTAATGAATAAGGAGAATTATTTTCATGGTGTTATATCTGGTGATTTAAGAGGAGTAATTAACTCTCTGAAGTGTTTTACCGAAGACTATTTCACTTATTTTGAGTATGTGTACACTGATAATTTTATTTCTATTATTTTCATGTTTTTATAGACCTAAACTCCCACTGAACTAATAAACTATTATCGTACTGTTATCATTCAAGAACTATGATCAATTAATCATGCACATATATCATCAGTCCTTCGTCATTATTGTTTTTGTTTTGCATAGATGTTATTCCGCTTATTGGTGTGTTGCGTGGTCAGGTTTTATGTGTATATAAATGAATGAGTGAAATATAATCCTATTGATTGACTGAATGTCTAATGGTTGACTTAGTTATCTTGTGTTCTTCATTCCGGCTTGGGAACTAGTAGTCATAGGTCAGGCATTTTCAAGCACTGATTAGTATTATTGAGGTCACACTATTTTCCGTACACTGTGACTTATTCGATCAACATACAACACATGGTAAATAGTTCTAAAATAATAAAAAAATAACGAAGCGAACGTATGATACTGCCAAAGTTGTCCAATAAAAAGTACAAGAGTGAGGAAAAGTGACAATCATATACAACAGTAATATGAAATTTTAATTAACGTATATGCGAATTTAATGACATAACAGAAGAAAGTGCAATGAGTACATAAACAATATGGATTGAGTTGGATATTAATAGTCAATAATATCAGTAGTTGTTTAATAAGTGTTTATTATTACCATAGTAATTAGTGTATCTACAAGTGAGTGCACTTTATGATTCCACGTCGTTATGCAAACTATTGAATAAATTTGTTTTTACATTGAATCCTAATGAAATCTAAATTATCACTAAAGGAAGTATACTAACAAAAATTATAGGAAATATGAATTAATTTGATTATAAAATTACAATCACGAATGAAGTAAAATAAATAATAAAACAATAGTCAGGAATTGAACAGCAGTCAACAACTTTGTAATGCATCAGTTAATGTCTGCACTCCATTTGGCATACACGTGATGATGATGATGATGATGATGATGATGATGATGATGATGATGATGATCATGATCATGATCATGATCATGATGATGATGATGATGATGATGATGATGATGATGATGATGATGATGATGATGATGATGATGATGATGATGATGATGATGATGATGATGATGATGATGATGATGATGATGATGATGATGATGATGATGATGATGATGATGATATAAATATTTCAACCAGTATATTTTAGTTATTGTAAATAGTCGCATTGTTACAAAAGTCACTGTAAAATCTGTGGTTTAGTTTAAATATCGTTAACTTGTAACTAACATGGATTATCAGAAAATAATAAATTTGATTTATGAAATTTTTTCCCATCTAGGAAATCTAGTAAACAAAGAACAACGACTGTAGCAGAATAAGATAAATTCATTCATTTCATAGTTTCTCTTCACATGCTTTACAGTCTAGAAACAATAATAATAATCATGAATTGGAATCATTGTACATACTCTATACAGTGTTAATCATGAATAATTAGGAGCGGCGGAATAGTTGTAGAAGACTTATCAAATACAATTACATATTCATACGTTAAGTAATACAAAAATTATGGAAAAAACTTTATGAAGCCATACTCAGATAAATTCATTGGACAATGAAGATTGGGGTCAGAAGTTATGTAATCACAATTATGAAGTATGCAGATTAATAGAATAACAAGGAGTAACTTTTAAAAAGGGCAATAACTAACTAAAAGCATAAAATTAACTCGTTACGTAATTGTACGTTTGTGACTAAAGGTAATTCTACATTTATCTTTATTTTTAAACACCCTGTGATTTATTTTAATTGGTTATCCTGAGATGAGGTATGTATAAAGATACTAGTAGGCATAATATTTCCATGGGATGAAAACAATCGAAACCAAATATTGTTTATTACTGTATAACATTATCTTCCACCGAACATTTGTTGAGGTTCGCACTCATTCTAAATGTTTTCTACTAATTACGTTTATCATTTTAACTAATGTAGAAATCTATCAGAGTTAAAAATAAACAGTCATTTTGTTGGGTAAAAATCTTACTTTGTTAGCCATCCTGAATTATTATTTTTTAAATCTTATATCAGCCTTATAGTTATTCACTTATTAGGGTTAACTATAAATTGTGATTTCTAAGTACATAACACGATTGAAGTATACTATTCATCATAAAATTACCATTCAAATAATGAATAAGTATCAGTCTGATAATGTATAATAAGACGATTTATACAATGTTTTATTTCACTTACAGTTTACTATCTGCCTGCTTTAACCTTTAGGTAGCAATAAAGATGAAATATTTGACCATACAGACTATTAACATATTCTTATCGTTATCAGCTTGACTATTTATCTAACCTGACAATTAGAGATTATGATTATACAATATGCAATTGTCCTATTACTGAATAACTTTGGAAAAGTTGCAACATTTTGTGAAAAGAAAAATTGCTTCGATTTGACATAAACTATATTTCATCGTAAATACTATGAATGATTCACTGTTCACTTTATCAACCACTACAATATGGAGTAAAACTCTAAAACTTGCCATACGCTTTACTTTACCCGTTGTTGCTTATGATGACTTATTTTAATAAATGTTTAAGGTGTAGACAAGTTTTCCTAATGTAACGGTATGAAATTTACATTTCTTTAGTATTTCTAATCAGTATGAGCCTTGATTGTTCATAAATTAAGCTTAATTGTTTGTATTCGTCATAGATTGATATCGATTGAGTACCACTGAAAACCAGACAGCACTGGATGGCTGTTTAGTCCTAGTATAGTAGTCACTGGTAATGAGCAACCTCCATTAAGCCTAAGAACTGATCTCAAAGCCTTCGGGTCTCACGCCAAACGGTAGGTTACACTGCTACTGAGTTGATATCAAATAGCAGAATTCCAATGAAGATTATTCACTGTTGCTGGTGACAACTGTCGCACTCCCAACAAATCTTAACGCCACAAGTCACAACTAATCACTAGAACTTCAAGAACATTTCAAAGTTAGTCACTAGTGTGCTGATTATTGTAAATTATATCATATTCTTTTAATTGTAAATCAGTCAAATGTAAGCAAGGTTCGATCCATAACTAAGATAACAAGTCAAGTGATAGTGTCTGCGTGTTTTTATGTGTTTGTAATTGTTATAAAAAAATAAGCGATCACGAGGGGTCGATGATTACAATAGGGTTTCACACTTATTGTTTATAGTTTGTGAATGTATTTATTTTAATGAAAAGACTTTTCTATGTTTATGATGATATTGGAGGAAAATAACATTCGTATAATGATAATAATCATTTATCATAGTACAGATTTTACAATAATTGCACCTATGAATTGTTTCATTCATTGCTGTATCCAAAATTACCACAAAAAGCTGTCCAATATTTATTTGACTTCGAGGCAAATGTGCATCGCATTCTTTCGCGATTTCTTCTCCAACAGATAAAGTTTATTACGGTTTCGATTTACCAATTATTTAAAAAGCCCGAATCACAAAGTGGCCGTACTTTGACTTTTCGAATTCTAAAAACGCATTCTTCAACGCTTGTTGAGTAAGAAATTCTGTGGAATAAGTTGATATTGTTCATCATTAGGAAAAGAGGAGATATTTTTCAAAAATGAAGTGTTTACATACCATTAATATTGGACAAATTGCGACAGAGTTATGTAGGCAATAAACATTGTGAGTTCTTTCTTCAGTATAAGAGTCTCTGGAAATACAACGAAATACATTAAATTCAATGAACTCCACAAATGATGTTACTGTTGTTTGATATCAACATTTAGAGGAGGCTAAACACAAAAGAACTTAATAATAAATTTGAAATCACTTAAAATTAAATCCCCATGAATAAGATATTTCTGTTGGCGTTTCAAGTTAATTTGTGATATTAACAATACAGACAAGATTCTGATCACTTTCTTACCTAATCTTCTACTCTAGATAATTCTCACAATTAGTAGAAAATACTATTAGATCTCTAAAACACATCAGTATCCACGTCGATTTAGGAATAAAAATAGTGGCCATCTATTGATGATATTCGTGATTAACAAATAAACGATGCATTCACCTTCACCACTTAAATTCAAAATACTCCCTAATATTTGTCCATTAAGTGAGATTTTGATGTGTCATATAACGTACTAATTCTAACTAGATAATGAGTGGAAGCTGGAAGGCACTAGATCCCTAGAATTGATTTAGTAAACCTAATATTTCTGCAAATTCCTCCTGGAGACTTTCTAGGGTTGCTGCAGGTCCTAAACAAGGATAAAAGAGGAGGGTTGGACATGGGGTTAGCAACCTTGCAAAAAAGCGTTAACCAGTAAAAAACATTCTAACTCTGCCCTGGGTGATAGAAAGTCTTTATTTCGAAGAGTTATGACGTTTCATAGTAAAAGCCTACCTTCTTCGGAAGCCACCAGAACGTTACCAACATTTAATATAGGTACACGGAATGTCCACACGATGTGGGGGACAAGAACAAGCATTCAAATAGCTGAAGAAATGAAAAGATACGACTTGAAGATACTTGGAATAAGTGAAACCCATTGGTTACAAGCTGGACAGCAACGATTGCCCTCAGGCGAATCGCTTTAATACTCCAGGCAAGAAGAAGAAAACGACACAAACACAAAGGGAGTAGCACTAATTTTGTCCCAAGAAGCATGAAAATCCCTTATATCGTGGGGACCTCATGATTTTAGGATCATGAAAACATCCTTCAAGATGAGGAAGGAGGGGATTACAATGAATGTCATTCAGTGCTATACACTTACCAACGACAGCCACGAAAAAGACGAAGATCACTTCTATGCGAGCGTGCAATCAACCATTGATAAATGATCAGTCAACTATCTGACTATCCTGATGGGAGACTTCAACGCCAAGGTTGGAATGGACAACACCGGATACGAGGACATCATGAGACGACATGGAGTGAGAGAATGGGACGTAAACGGTGACAGGTTTGATAACTTATGTGCCTTCAACAAAACGATTATTGCTGGCACCGTATTATCTCACAAACGTATACACAAAACTATATGGGTTCCACCGGACCACATTACGGAGAACCAAATCAACCTCATCTGCGTCAATAATAAGTTTAGAAGGACCATGGAAGACGAAAAAGCAAGAAGAGGCGCGGACATAGATTCAGATCACCATCTGGTGGTGGCTAAAATGAAACTGAAGCTGAAGAAGCAATGGGCAACTGGAGCAGCAGTATTTCAAAAGTTTGTTACAACCCTTCTCTGTGATACTAACAAACTCAAAGAATTCAAAATAACTCTCAAAAATAAGTTCCAAGCATTTTATGATCTACTAGAAAAGGGTGGAACTAATATGAAGGATAACTGTACAGAGATTAAAGAAATGATAACTTCAACATGTCAGGAGGATTTAGGTCTCAAGCAGCATCATCATTAAGAATGGATTTCTGTTAGTACTCTGAATATGATCGAAGAAAGGAGGAGCAAGAAGATAACAATTAATGATAGCCGGATAAGAACAGAGAAAGTCAAGGCACAGGTCGAATACACAGAATCCAACAAGCAGGTGAAGTGGAACATTAGGTCGCGTAAGTGGGAATATGTTGAGGACTTAGCAATAACGGCAGAGAAATCTGCAAATGAAGAAAACATGAAGCACCTACAAGATACAACGAAGAAGGTAGCTGGGAAATTCAGTAAACCAGAACGGCCAATCAAGAACAGTGATGGCAAACCAAACACTGAAGTGAATGAACAATGAAACAGGTGGGCAAAACACTTTGAAGAACAATTGAATAGACCAGTTCCACTGAACCCACCAGTCATCGAATCAGCAGCCACGAATCTTCCTATAAACACTAACCCGCTAACAGTCAACGAAATCAAAATGGCCATCCGACAAATCAAGAGTAGCAAGTCAGCAGGACCAGATAACTTACCTGAGGCATTGAAGAAAGATATAGTGGCAATTTTCTAGATACTTTACATTCTCTTCAGAAAGATTTGGGAGGATAGATAAGTGCCAGTGGACTGGAAAGAAGAGTAACACATCAAGATACCAAAGAAAGGCAATCACACAAATCGCGAGAACTACAGAGGCGTCACTCTACTTTCAGTACCAGGAAAAGTCTTCAATAGAGTATAATTGAACCAAATAAGAGGTCCATGCGTGGCACAACTGCAAGGTCAACAGGCCAGTTTCCGTAAAGACCGGTTGTGTATCGACCGAATCGCTACTCTACGGTTGATTGCTGAACAATCAGCTGAATGGAATTCATCCCCTTACATCAACATCGTCGACTACGAAAAAACATTCGATAGCGTGGATAGGAGAATATTATGAAGCCCTCTTCGACATTATGGCGTACACTCTGAAAACATAGTCAACATCATACGGAATTCTTTCGACGAACTACAATGTAAAACCGTGCATTAAGGTCAACTCACAAATTCATTTGAATTGAAGACCGGTGTCAAACAAGGCTGCTTACTTTCGCCCTTCCTCTACCTGCTGGTGATTGACTGCATCATGAAAACTGCAACATCTCAAGGCACTCTCGGAATACAGTGGAAAACATCGATGCAACCAGATTACTTGGACTTTGCAGATGATCTAGCTCTTTTATCCCATACACAGCAACAAATGCAAATGATGACAGACAGTGTAGCTGCAGCCTCAGAAGCAGTAGGCTTCAATATACACAAAGGGAAAAGCAAGATCCTTTGAAACAAAACAACAAACACTAACCCAATTACATTCGACGGAGAAATTCCGGAAGATGTAGAAACCTTGACATACTTGGGCAGCATCATCAATAAACAAGGAAGGTTTAATGCAGATGTGAAGGTGAAGATTGGAAAGACAAGAGCAGCATTTCTACAAGTGAAGGACATCTGGAAATCAAACCTACTATCAGTCAACAATGAAGTCAAAATTTTCAATACAAATTTGAAGATAGTTCTGTTGTGTGGAGCTGAAACTTGCGTGAAGAACTACGACAAGCATCATGCAAAAGACACATGTATTTATTAACAATTATCTACGTAAGATACTTCGGAGCCGCTGGGCAAATACCATCAACAACAACCTCCTATGGCGGAGAACAAACCAACTAAGATCCAATTGACGAATAAATTAGGCAAAAACTCTGGAGGTGGATAGGACACACATTGAAGAAATCATCAAACTGTATCACAAGACAAGCATTAACATTGAATCCTGAAGGCCAAAGGAAAAGAGGAAGACCCAAGAATATATTGAGTCGGGAATTGGAGATGGACATGAAAAGAATAAAGAGTACGTGGAAAGAGCTCGAAAGGAAAGCCCAGGACAGAGTTGGTTGGAGACTGTTGGTCTGTGCCCTATGCTCCACATGGGGTATCAGACATTAATTGATTGAATATTTTTGCAAATTCATTTGTGGAAATTTTAATTTTTTTATTTGCGCAACAAAACGCGGTATTTCACATTCGGTTTGTGTTTCCCACCTAGTAGGACATCGAATCTCACTGATGCTATTTGTATCAATTCTAAGGACATTCTCTCTTTTCTATACATACACATGAGTTATTAGCCGTCTATGAAGCACTGGCTGACGTTGAACTTCTTCCTCTAATTAACTAGGCTGGAGCTCAGAGGATTAGTTTGGGCCTACATGTTATACCATATGTTCGTTACCTGGTATCGTGGTGTCCTCTTAATTCTCAAACCATTGCAGACATTTTGAAGGAACTCAAATTTACTGATTTAACTGAATATATTTCTGTTCATATGATATTTATATACTGAATATAACCTACAACTTTTAATGACACCTATAAAAGGCAATAATTTACAGTGACATTACTTTCTTACCACTTAAACATGTTTTCTGTGAATAGTTGACTATTTATATGAATTTAGTTTGATTGTCGACTACTTTGATATTATTATTCTTAATTGTTTCTTTCTTTAACTGATTTCTTAACAAAACAGAGATAAAATGTAAAGATATGAACAGATAAATATTTGTTCAGTTACACATTCATTATGATTTTCTCTCTAGTAGTTTTAGTCATTAATCTGACTGTATTAGCTTCTCATTACTTACTGCTAAACAGTTCGCTTCTATTATAATTGGGTAAGTATTAGATACACCTCTCTGTGATAGTCAGCTTCGTTGGTGAATTCATTTGTAGAATCATTAAGCATGAATACAAATCCTCAGTAATAAAATATTACATAATGAGATTATTTATGCTTGGTAAAAAAAGAAATAGGTTTAGTTAGAAATTAACACTTTAGGTCAATGAATAGCGAATTAGTAATCGTCATATTATAAATTTCGATTCATGGTGATGCGTACCCATGAGAACCATTTTGTTGCTTAACCAATTAGTATAAACTAGTAAATCAGTTTAGTAACTTTTGGCTGTTTAAAAATCTACTTATCTTAAACATCAATTAGTTGTAGTCATAAGTGAGGCATTATTTCTTGATATGACACAACTCCATGAGTTATAATGTTATAGTATATCAGTTATAAATGTTCTTGATTCCGGTATCATCAGCAGAGATTCGTGCATTTAATACTTGACTCAAAGTAGACCGACAGAATTTATGTAGTTTCCTATACACTTATTTACACGAGGAATCTATAATATTAAACGGAATACAAATAAAATCACTTGTTTGATTTAACACTACTACTTAGCAGAGATACCATGTATATCGAGATAAAAAAGAAACAAGAGAGTTTTATGTGTAGTGTTGAGGCTGTTTAACCCTCAAATACAAATTATTAAGAATAAATCAACTGTGAGATCACATACTGATTTAAGGTGAATCTGTTGAAGCCCTAGTTACCACCTTGAGCAACTCTTATATTGTTCACTTCTCCATAGTATGAGTGTTCAAAATATGATTGAACTGCTTCCTTCCTTCAGGATTGCTGGGATTTTTGTCGTTTGTTGGATTCAGTCGGTTTTAAATATACTCATGTCTAATTCGTCGCATCGAATTCTTACTTTACGAGCACTTCATTAACCTTATGTGTGTGAAGAAAATTGATATACGACAATAATATGAACTAGGGATATATTTTCAACTGAACTCAGCATAACTACAATCAATAATTAACAGTTCTCGTAACCAATTGTCTTAAATGGATTTGGTAAGTTACCATTCACACACTCGAGCTTTAGAACGAAACTTTCATTATGTTAAATAACTCATCATGATTTCTGTCCATTTTATTTTAAATTGTTCTCTGTAGTCTTTATTCGGTAAAATATTCATTTTTATTAACATTGTGTCTATTCAAAGTGATAAATTAATTGATCAATACTAATTGAGGCATGGCAACTTGAACTGATGTACGCATGTACCAAGTTCCACGATGTAACTGACTGACTGACTGAATATGACTAAAAGTATGTACTTGAACGATAAATAATTTTGGGTCTATATCGATAAATCTTCGAAAGATTTACCTGTTGGAATAGTCAATTCTAGCAGGAAAGTATAGTTAGTAATCATCAACATTAAGTGTCTCAAACTATATCATTGTGACTTAGCAAATACTGAGAAAGAATTATCCACAAGATTGATAATCTTCAGATAAATAATGAAATAGTTAGTTATGGATATGAGATTTAAAGCGCCGTCTAAATAACAACATATAACACTATAAAGTGTGATGTACATTAAAAACAAACTCATTCCACAGTAAACTATCGGGAAAATAAGCATTTCGGGAAATTAAGGAATGAGAAAATTAATCTACTTGTAATATTTACGTCATATTCAAAATCCTTAAAATTTTGAGGAGCTTAGATTATTTACGATCTCTTCTATGTTCATTAGAAATGTCCCACTCAGTTCTATCAATCATTTTCCAGTTTATTTAAATGGTAGATGTGAAAGCTTAGAGACATTAAATTCGAACATTTATATTTTTGTATTTTCCACCTGGACATCTTGGCTACACCACACTTATTTGTTAAAATAAGGTAGCTCAGGATAACTCGTTGTAAGTTGCAACCAAATATAAAACATTCACACATCACATGAAAGGAGATGCAGGATAAAACATAATTACTGAGTAGTGAGTGTTGTGGATAACTCCAACTTCCTAAGATTATCCTCAATGTAGTTCGATGAAATAAGAGAATATATCCACCGCCATATTCTTCTTCAGTCAGTCGGTCAGTCAGTTACATCGTAGAACTTGGTACATGCGTACATCAGTTCAAGTTGCCATGCCTCAATTAGCAGATAGAGATTAAATTGTCGGACCAAATCCCAGAGTAGGGAAGGTAGTAACAGAGTAAGTACTAATGGAAAGGCATAGAGATCGGAGACAAGATTTGAAACAAAAGAAGTGATTCAGTAAAGAGAAAATTATGATAAGCACAAAAACATAGAATTTGGAGGGAGATAAGGAGTGGATGCACCTGCGCCATTGCAATCGATTTTGAGTAAAACGGATCTAACTGCTACGCAGTAAATGCATCCTTTCATCAGTAAACGAATGTCTCGCCTACGCCACAAGTGACCCAAATCGGCAATAGCCAATCAGCCCTTATGTATACGAGCCGGGATTTCAGCAGACACCAGACCGTCAGGACTAATGAAGCTCCCAAGATAAATAAAGCGGTTAACAAATTCAATTGCTTCGCTCCCTATCACTAACTTCCGTGCCGAATTAAGCCATTGCATTTGGATGGAAGAATCGCATCTCAATCATGCTTACATTCATGTTTAAGGTAGTCAAAAATTCTGCATTTTATCTGCATCTTTACTCAATAGAACTATATCATCGGCATATTCTAAGTCAACAAGTTTATCTCCTGGAAGGAGGTCAACCCCAGAGAAATCAGACGATGACAATGTTAACTCTAAAAGTATGTCAGCGATAAAATTAAATAAAAATGGGGAAAGCGGATAACCTTGACGAACACCACCAGAAGTGATCAATTCCAACGACAATCTGCCATAAGCTCTAACACGACATGTGGTGTTCGAGTAGAGAGCTTGTATAAGGTTAATGTACTTCTCCGGTACGCCTTTCAGTGATAGACATTGCCACATAACCTTACGATCGATAGAGTCAAACGCCGCCTTGAGGTCAAGAGATACAGCTATTTTTGGGCTTTTGAAATTGTGTCTATGTTCCAGAACCTGCCGTAGTGTGAATATTTGGTCTATACAAACACGTTCAGGTCTGAAAACACCTTGGTTTTTTCGAGTTTGCTCTTCACGAGCTTTATTTAGGCGTCGAAGTATTATTAAGGCCAATATTTTAGACACAATATTCGTTAAACTGATTCCTCGGTAATTGTCACAAGAGGACTTCTGTCCTTTTTTAAAGACCGGAATGGTTGGTGTTCGAGACCATTCAGATGGGATTACGTACAGTTCCCAAATCCTAGCCAAGATCTCAGTTAATCTCGCTGCTACAGCTGGACCACCGTCCTTAAATATCTCAGGAGTTAATCCATCAGGTCCTGCTGCTCTCCCTCGCTTTAAGTTCTCAACCTCACTAAGACTTGGGGAACCAATATTAATTTGCCATTCAGATTGTTTGGGGATGATGGGCAGCAGGGATGACGCCGTGGGCCAGTTGAACTATTCCCTTAAGTGTTCAGCCCATCGGTCTAATCTTCTGGATCGACAGTGAATAGTGGAACCATCTTTTATGGAGGTAGTTTCACTTACAGTATTCTTCTAGAAATTAGGCTACCTGATTATATGGTATGTTGTTAAGTAATTTAAACAAAATTATAATTCACTTAAACCAAAATTTAGACACTGGCTACTCATCACATTAGAATAGCTTAGTTATATGCCATATAATGAAAATCACATAATGCCTTTACTGATAAATAACTATATGGCTTATAAAGTGCAACTGTTTATGGGACCATATATGACTTAACTTGTTTTCAGATATTCACTAATTTACATGTAACCAAATGCGAAGATAAACTGGACAAATAACAAATAAACAGGGGGGTGACAATATTTTGTTAAGTCAAATTTTAGATAATGAATCTGTAATAACAATTCACTTTCATTACCAAAACAAGTGAATGGTCTATAACGAGTAAAATTAACTGAAGTGTATGAGAGAGAATGGTTATAGACAAAAGTAACTGTAGATAACCGAAACTTATTGATCCATTTTTCAGATGTTTGAAGATTATTTAGTTCTATCTTGATAACACGTTTGACGATTTATGATAATTAGATTTTACTAATAGCAAATGTAAGTATACATACATGAAATTAATACTTAAGTCAACATCTTCAGACTAGACATATATTTCAAAGTCTGTATTAATTAAGCATATTCATTGTTGAAGTAAAGTTTATATTCATACTTGATTCTATGTTTGTAATCTTAAGTTATAGGAATTCAGCAGAATATTAATGACAGTTTTACTGACTTAATACTCTCATTCAGTAATTTTTTATTCTTCTTAATTGAAGAGAACACTTTGTCTTACCTTCACCGCTTAATTCTAGCTTCTTAAAAATAAGTAAGATATTTTCTTAACAAAATGTTGTGTCTTGAATTCATCTTAAACACTAACTTTCCTAATTAATGTACAATAATAATTTACATTAACTTTATAGTAAACCTTTCACAAATTATTTCTGCAATACGCTATAAATCTTTATATCAACAAGTGAAAGCGAATTACTGAACGAGATATACAGGAACCAACACAACGTCTTTAGTATCAAATGACTGTGAACACAGTTTGCCTTATGGGAATCAAACACTAAATCTCATTCAACATAAAGCTCAGATAACCATAAATTCATTTCGAAATGATGTACAAGCTGATAAGTAAATTCGAAATTTCCTTTATGTGTGATATTTGATATATGGCTATAGAAATCGTATTCTATCTAAATGGTAGGCGAAAAATATAAGAATGGGAGGTGAAATATGTAGCCACCACATTAATGTTTTGGTGGATCACTCTAGAACAGTTGTAAGCAATATTACTTTGACAATTAAACATTCAACCAAGTGTTCATCTTTTTTTTCTCTCTTGGAGAGATAAAAGAAAGTACCTGATGACAGAATTGGATAGAAACACAACATTTATACATGTTTGATAACAACTCTAATTACTGAATTATCACTGGTATCAACTGCATTATGGAAACAAGCAACATTATGTGATGCATCTGCATCCTACGCTTTCAATCATTAGGATCAAGAAATAAATCCTATAGCTGCGTTGAGAAATTCAGCTTGGACAAAGACCAAGAGATATACACTAGTTGATATTATCTTATGTAACATGAAAAAATTGAATTTATAAATGTAGAGTCTAATGAAAAATTTGCAAAACAATAATTGCTCCTTCAAACACTTTAATTTTCAATGACAATTCTTTGTGATGCGATTTAATCCATAACATAGACAATACTTACGCTCTCCACATATATAAATCAACATCCTAGATGTTAAAATATCAATAAAATGTAAATTAATGATACAGACCGCTATTTGTTTGTTTAGAAAATTTTTCTTTTGTGAAATTTACAAATCAGATTTCTCTGATATAAACTGTATGTCTTTGATTTCATTTTAATGATTACTATCCTCGCCTTACTAAAATGTGTGGAGTAGGAAAGGTATGAGATTTCTTAAAGCGTTTAACTCCAGTTTGGTAAAAAGACAAAAATCATAAGAAACGATTTATTCTAAGCGAGAAGTATGTCAACAGTAGATATTGTGAAACTACTTAAATTAAATTGAAGTAGTTAGTGGAGATTAATAATACCTTTTAGTTCATTGAATTCGTGATGAACGTATATATTGGAGCTAGGTAAATAAGTCGATCCTCGAGGCCGTATCCCAGAGTATTTTTTGACATAGTCGGGTAATAAATAACGTAGATAGAACACATCTATTCTACAACGCATAGAACATTCAAAGAAATTCATCCTAAGACTAATTGTTTTGAATAATTTCTAAAATGTTGTCAACTATACCAAGATAATATATTAGCCTACTTTGTATTACACATGCTTTATCTATCCATAACTTAAACGCTGAGTTATTTGCACAAACAATTTATCACATCATTTTCTTTATTGCATCCTTAGTCTATGATTCATTTCATCTTAGTTAATTATTTGCACCTGTTTCATTACATCTTATTATTACTTTTCGTAAATGCTTCATTTTGTCCTACCTTTATTACTACAAAGACTATCTCTACCGAAATTTCTCGATTATCATTTATACATCGTCACCTCAACTTAACAACAATAATTGGTTACTGTATCCATTCTATTGATTACATATCTTCCACATTTCAAAAATTCCTATCTTCAACCTTTAGTTCAAGTGATAATTTCGATACTTTGTGAATAACTGTAAAATCAGATAATTTTAGCAAAAGCTACAACTTTCTATCCACATAGATTGTAAATTAAAAAGTAAAAAAAAGAAACTAAGCAACATATGACTTTAATCTTATTCACATTAATAAAAAATGAACGTAAAATATGAAGTTAGTTAAAGCCATTTACTTTCTCCAAAATATGTTTTGTCTTAATTAAAGTTCATGAATCTAACAATCATAACTAGATCTAATGAAATGAATAGAATACAGCATCATACAAAGAATACACAATGATTAACAAAATTACAAAATATGATATTCATATAGTCATTAGATAATCAACACATATACTAATGTAAATATCATTGATGTGATCATTTACGGTTTCTTTATTATCAAATAATGAGAACAATACAATAAATAAACAATCTAATGCATTAAGCAATACTTGCCAAAATATTCATTTAGGAATGTTTCACTTTATTCATTGCTGAAAAACGAGAATTTGGATTATTCAATAAATCCTGTGGATGACCAGTTTCAACCACTTGCCCATGATCTAATACAACAATTCTATAAACAGTACAAAATACAAGTAAAAAACGTATATGAATAAATAATGTAAGTAAAATAAAAACAAATAGGAAATTCAATTAGTTTCAATTTATTCAGTTTACAAGATGTAGTAATTTGTTAAATTACATGTGATGTAAGTTTTAGAATATATATATATATATATATATATATATATATATATATATATAGATAGATAGATAGATAGATAGATAGATAGATAGATAGATAGATAGATAGATAGATAGATAGATAGATAGATTAATGTATTTTACTAAAAATGAAAACTTTCAAGTAATCTTTTGTGCCATCATTTACAAGCATATGAAACATGGATAATATGATGAAAACTATTTGTGTCTGAAACAGATTATCTTCAGTTACTGTTCAACATATACATTAAATGGTAAACACTGGAAGTGAAGGTGTTCATTTTTATCTAAAACCTAGGAGATATTTTTTTTTCAATTAGTTCTACATCAAGATTCTATATTAATGTACTGATTATTAACGAAAGAAGTCAACTATGTTTTCGAAGAAAAACAGAGACAACTACTCAATGATGTCATTCATTGAAGCTATGCAATTTTATTTATAAAAGAATCGTAAAAAAAACTTAATCTATCGAAAAATCGGCAGTTCAAATCTGAACTCTGTATGTAAAAGTAGTATGTATAATAAAATACTACTTTTGGTTCAATTACTGTTTGCTTTATTTTTTTTCACATTTTCATACCTTAATACTTAATCCACTTCTGCCAATTCATAATGATCATTCTCTACAGTATGTGTTTGTTCATTTTCGGATCCATAAGTTATCATAGAATTTTTTATGATATAGACTATTATATTTCTGTATACATTTACGATGTAATCTTTTTTTGTTTTTACGTACATTAGTATATTCATTTGAAATCACTATAAATACAATTTTACAGCTTCATTAAACGATGTATTACAGTTGATGGAATGGCTATGGAATCACCACTGGAAATCATGATATACCGAGGATACATTTATTATTTGCAATACTATGAGAATCATGCTTCGCAACTGCTGTGCCAGTTCAACAAAGCCTTTACAAATGAATATGGACATCCTCATCAAATCACTCACTTACACATGGGCAATAAACAAAGTAACGATGAAAAGTATTCAAAAAAGAAACGAGGGCAGGGAGATATCTGCATTACAATTGCTTTCGTCCTGATGACTATAAGCAGTGTTTAGTGAGAACTCAATTCAACAGATCAAAAAAATTGTGTTTAGCTGATAGAATAGCCGAAGATTTGGTACATAATGAAAATTACCTAAAATTACTACCAAGAAAATATATTGTGAAGTGTAAAAAGGAGCTTACAAAAAGTCCTAAATGCCTAAATATGGAGAAAATACCTGTTTTCCATCGCATTACATTAAAAAAGGGTTAGATTTCTAATAGATTTGATGAGAGAATTAGATAGCCACTAAAAAGAAACTTCTACACAACCAAACTATCTTCTGTATAAAATATCAAATATACTTTGAACGAAACGAAATTGGGTTATTGCTCTTCTGAGGCTACTTCAAATGTAGTTATGCAAATACAAATACACATGAAAGCAAGTAAAAAGAAATGATTGAGAGATCGTCTACAAGGTCTGTGAATTACATTCCTTGAAGTCTATACTTAAAGGGAAGTAAAATATTTTTAGGTGCAATAACTAGTGGAAACTGGTCAAACGATGGGTGACATACAGGCTTTTAAAATAATTACTAAGCAGAGGACGATAATTTTACTTTGCTTAACAAAGGCCATTGCTATCCAGTATTGTCATCGTGACAGTCGAATGTAGAAAGAAGGGATAGTAGACCTCACATAACTATAGTAATTTAACTACGTTGTTGTGTCATTATCTATTACACAATCTCTTTATTTTATTCTATTGACAACTAATCATGACACTAATTTAATTTTAGATTAACGGTTTGTTGTGAACGCGCAATCACTATTATTTTCACTTTGTACCGTTATTGTGATACCACCCACCTCGTTATACGACTACATCTCCAATACATAAATAATAGATTGAATATGTCACAGACTGATATTGGCAGGGTACCATTGAAAATCAGGAAGCACCGGCAGCTGTTTCGTTTTAGTATAGAACTCCTCAGCAGTGCGCACCCCAGATTCTGCACCATCCCAATTAAACCTACATAAATAATCTTTATTCTTAACTACTATGCCACACATTTAGCGCTATCGCCTTGGCTTTTTAGTGTGATCTTTTGTTTTGTCTTGGACCCAACTACAATGACCATAGTATGTAGAGCTATATATATAATGATATTGTTAATTATAACCTTAGACCTTATGCATTTAACTAAGGGCCACGAAATGCAATCAATTTATGTCATCAATGGCTAAGATTCCAAACATTAACAAAAAAAAGTTGAATAAAGTATAATTAAAATCAATATGCTATTCATCCACCTAAAAATAATTAGATTCCTACTCTATTCTATTATTACATAACTAATTGCAATAATTAACCGATTATGTAATTTAGTTTTCAGTTTACAAACAACCGAGCTATTAGGCGGTTGGTATATTTTGAGATAACATTGAGAGATATACTGTTAATTGGCACAACACCATCCATTTGTTAGTGATTTAATAATCAATTATAAAGGTGGATATTAGTGTACAGCATTGATGAAGGACTGATTGAAAAGAAACACCATTTTATTTGGATTGTTTGCCATATTATCTGAATGGTTGTTCACAATAACTCCCAATCAAACTCATTTTTGCTGTAAGTAGCCGAGAATCTCATATAAGAAAATGATTTTTTTCTTATTCTACCCAATTTATTGTGCTTGCTATTTTTACAAATTAATAAAGAGAACTAATTGAATTAAATATCTGAACTTTCTTAAGTAATGTATACAGCATAAAGAAAATGATATGATAAAGAATAGCATTCATAAGAAAATTAGAAGTAATAAAGATAAAGTTTCATTAGTTCATTTCAAAATAACCTTATCAACGGATCGATGAGATAATTACATTAAATAGTTAAGAAACGTTGTACGGATAAACAAAAGTGTAACTCATTTACATCATGTTAGTTGTATAGTTTATATGATGGCCGGTGATATTATACGACTAGACAAAAAATAATTAAGTGAAAAGGAGTTGGAACCTTGTTACGCTGTGAACTACGGTCTATCACGATATACGAGGGCAGTAAGCTTGATCGAAACCAATATCAGGAAACTCAGACACTATGCCCGCACATTTGCTCCATAAGTCCTAGTCCCCAAGTCGCATAGAAGAACACAAGATAGGTGACCTAGTAGTCAACCAGTCAAATTATATTTCACTCATTCATTTGAATGCACATGGAACTTGATCGCACAGAGGACCAATAAGAACATTTATTCAAAAGAAGGATAAGAGTGAATAACAACTGATGGCACAGATATGTAGTTAATTAGTTATTATTGTTGATTGGAAAATAATAGGATTGAAGTTCATGGGTTCAGTGGGAAGTTAGGGCGACGGGAATATGACAATAACAGAAATAAAGAAAATGATTTACACGTACTCAAAATAAATGAAATAGTCTTCTAAAAAACAGTTCAGAAAGTTACGTATTCTTCTTGAATCGTCCAATATAACAAACCTGTAGCCGAATAGCTGCAACATGAATGTTTTAATCACTAAGGCGCAGCTCTGCTATACGGAAACAGCAGCTAAGTTGTACTTAAAATGATTACGCAGCATCTATGTGGCCGAGAGGAACCCATTACTATTCAACAAGAAAGAAATATAAGGGTGAAGGAAGGCCAAAAACTCTACTGTTTTGCAGATAAAAAAATTTGTTAGTAGTCCAGTTATAAGCAACGCGGAACTTTAAAAAATGTGTACAGATCATATTCGCCAAACAATATTAGCATGAAAAAAAATAGAATAATTAGGATAAAAACCAAAGTAATAGTATTAGTGGTAAAAAAAACTAGAGGTAAATATTTTTTTTCGAAAAGTATAAATTCCAGGAATACAAGGTATCTAGGAGGAGACCAAAAAAGAATGTGTTCAGATTATTGGTTACAACAATTCAGAGGGGCCCCAAGTGGGTAGTTCGTATTTACCAACATTGCGCGTCGATGTAATCGGTAAGTTGGAATACGTAATATATATACCCACTACCACAACTCTGCAAATTCGGTGGTTCCAACAAACAGATACCAAGGCTCAAATACTAGTAACCTCTAATGTCTTACAACATAGAGGCTACGTTTTAGAGCTACAAATTAAAACTAAGAGAACTATTGAACAGCGTACTCGCGCCTTTTAGTTGACAGATAGGTGATGTACGTTGGAAGTAAAGTTAGCTTTTCGAATCCATCCTGAGATCTCTCTAAACCACTATTCTATTACACAGAAATAAAAGGTCAAAATAATACTCAAATTGTCTCTGTAGCACCCAAATGACAATAGGTGCTCAATAATAAAAACTGTATGGGTAAAAAAGCAGTACTGTCTTGCTTGTACTGGTAAAAATAGGTAGAATGATTAAGATTTACTACCCTGTTAGATTGGTAAACAGTGTTTTATTGATCTTCTCACCTCAAAAACTCTCATATGATGCAGACTTTTCTAATTTGCTTTACCATTAGACGATATCAAATTATTTTATGTATTTAAAAATAGGCAAATATCAGCATTTTGGAACTTCTATGGGATGTAATTTCTTTACGTGGTATAAGTTTCATAGTTGTTACCACAAAATACCTTTACATTGATATTTCATATCCTATCCAAAATAACGTCTTACATGATTACAAAAATAATTGAACAGAATTTCATTTTTATGCAGTCGCCATCCAAATTTTTTAACCTTGTTATGTTAAACAAAACCCATGATTCAATAGACACACATGAATAGAAACATACATGAGATAATGATGCAGTGAAATGACAACACTAATCAACTAAATAAAGTAATAATACTACACTGAATGTCTTAGTTTCAGTTATAATCAATAATAAACAATATCATTGGATAGGTAGGTGTTTAGTTATAAAAAAAAGGGTGTCTTATGATTTTATTCAAAAACTGTATGAGGTGGAAACAAATTAGATATTTCCAGAGAGAAAAAAAACATCGTTAAGATGATCTTTTTTTTCAATTAAGTGAAAAAGTGTCTTTGAGTAACTCCAAATTTACTTGTTGCATAATTATACTTAGTGAGTTACAATAACTTCAGATTATTCGACACTTTTCAATTCCTAATGTTAATTGATGTTAGTAAACTACTATGAAATATCTGATACTGATTAAGTATCGTTTATAAATGGGACGAATCTATAACTTTCGTAGAAAGGCCGAATCCATTTTAGATTTACTTAATTAATTATCATTCATTGCAATGCTAAAATACAACACATAGAGAACTAAACGTAACACTTACCTATCTGTGTTCATTACAGTGGATAAACGATGGGCAATTATAATAACAGTTGCATCTTTAAACACATCCCCTATGACAGTATTCATAACTAAATTATCTGTAAATGGATCCATAGCAGCTGTAGCTTCGTCAAGAATAAGCAAACGAACACGCCCACCAGAAGATAGGAATACTCGAGCGAGACAAACAAGTTGACGTTGACCGGCCTTGTAGAGAGTGCGATAGGATATAAAGTGAAATCGTAAACATTTATTATACAAGAAAATAAAAGATCACAGAAAAACAAGATATATGTTTATTAATGCTTCAAGAGAGTTACTGGTGATGACAATAACAAATCAATGAAAATGTAAACAGATTCATTATATTTTAGTTGAGGTGATTTTGTGAACCGTGCTTTTTAAAACTGTTTCAATTTGTCACCGAATGACGTCCGTTGGGTGCAACTGAAGACCCTGTAGTAATAGATAAAAATAAGTAGCAATGTACAACCATGTCATCATCAGAAATCGAACAGAGGTTCTTCAGGTCACTGGAAACAATCCTAACCATCAGCCCTATTGTGCTGGCATTGAATGATAGGAATTTGTACTTCAACCAACTCGTAATACAACGAAGCTATTATCCGATGCCAACGGTGATATTTCTCATACAGCCAACATAACTTCAACTTCACAGATTATGAATTCAATTCTTTGAGGAATCATATGTGCCTCGTTGAGTAATTACTAACTACGATAAAACGGTTATCTGTTACTTCATAGCAGTTCTCACACTAATATTAGTTAGTTATGAGAATTAAGTTGAAAATGATCAATTTCTAAACGTTGTCCGCAAATTAAACATTAACTAGAAAACAATAAATAAACGTACAGATAGATTTGCACCACCTTCACCGCATTCATAATCCAAGCCAGCATTTGTCGACCGAACCCAATCAGCTAAATGAGCAGATTCTAATGCACACCACAAATCGGAATCAGGCAATTTACCAAATGGATCTAAATTAAACCGAAGTGTACCAGCAAAAATTATCGGTTCCTAAAATGAACGAGAAAAAAAAACAATTATTTGAGGGCACTTGAAGCAGAAGTGCTTGAAATTAAGCTGAAAAACTAATATTTCATTCAACTGCTACGCAAGTCAATAATATATGAAGAGGTAGATGGTGGATGGGCGTATGTAATACATGTCCTATCGACTGATTTGCCATATTTCACTAGTATTCTGTTCAAAAGTAATATTCCTTACTTGGTCATACCGTGATATGCGACCGATGATTCGAAGGTTTTACAGTTAGAGATCTTAAGCATATGTATGTCTTCTATCTTAGTAGCCCGTGTTTTGCACACCGGTTAATATTGGGCAGAGTGTAATGTAGTATACTCATCCTTTCGTTAAGAGACAGATACCTTCCATACGCCACAAGTGAAGCAAGTTGGTCAAAGCCAGGTCAGCACTGAGTATGAGGTTAGATTTCGTTAAACATTGACCCACCAGGGCTGGTGAGACTTTCGAGATAAGTGAAATGGCCAACGCACTTAACTACTTCAGTCCCTATGAACAATCTAGGCGATAATGCAAACCAGTCTTGAAGTAACATTTTGTATTTAGAAAGAGAGAAGTGCATCCCAAAAATGCTTGCAGAGTTACTTAAGGTATTTAAGAGATCGTATATCGTCAGCATCTTCACCTAGTAGAACTACATTGTTTGCATATTTAAGACCGATAAGTGGGTCTCCTGGTAGGAAGGCAATTTCTGAAAAGTTAGATGAAGAAATTGGAACTTCCGAATTTCGATTACACGCAGTCGGGTGAAAGATCATGCTAGGATCTTGAATGCGTGTTTCGGAGAAGCAGCCTATATTAATAGTGCGATTTACTATCCACTTATCTAAGGACCCGATAGTAAGTTCTCGTAGCCTTGTTGGTGTGTGTATAGCACAACGTACGGATAATCGAGACCGTCTCTAATAATTACATTCAAATTGTCGTTTATTCTTGGCAAACACAAAGTTTAAGCAAAAGGAAAGACATTGTGTAACATAGTATTCTCCAACATCAACACAATAATGGACACAAATAAACCTTATCAGTATTAATCATCGTTGGAGACGCTCAGTAGAAGACTGCTATCCACTTTGAATTTCATGTTTGGACTTTGACCATGCTCAAGTGTAAGTATGCATTTGGATGTGTTCTACTGAACGTGGAGTGATCACAACAGGGAAAGTCCTTGGATGTCATTTCGTGAACGAAGGCCGAGAATGCATTCAAACAAGAATTAGCTAAGCGTTTAGTCGATCATTTGCGAAAGGTCCATCCTGAAGATACTAGAATATATCCAGGTTAATGAAAGGTATTGAGTTTCATCCTATTTTATTGTCAGGGCCAACTAAAATCTATTAGCTAAATTTAGTTTGCCCATTAGACCACGTAAAACAATTGATATCTAATCCCCTGAATAGAAACAAGTGCACTATAAGTTTTTCAATGTTTCGTTGACTATGAAGCCTAGTAAGCGAAATCAGACAAATACGATAGACGGTAACCTAGAACATAACAATACCTAATGAATATCCAAATTTCAATTCATACCTGTGGAAGAATACTAAATCGAGATCTAAGTTCATGAAGGCCAATACGTGATAAATCAACTCCATCAACAACAATTGGACCACGTTTAGACATTCTATGTATTTCTGATCTATCTTCTTCTAGTATCGTAGGTTCGACCAAGCGGAAAATACTAGATGCTAAGGATGATTTACCCGCTCCGGTACGACCAACAATTCCTATACGACGTTTTTGTGGATTACCACTTAATTTAAGATCAATAGATTTAAGCGCTGTAACTAATCGTCCAGAATTCAATAAAGGTTTTTGATTTATTGATAAGTCACGATTACCAGGTCCTTTGTTCCTTGAAGGTGAATGATACTGAACAGTAGCTTTGTTGAATGAAATTTCACAGCATGGTTTTGGCCAATCAACTGGAGGAGGACTATCCGCTCCATGATCCCAATCAGCTTCTTGTTCAACCTAAAATGTAACACTATGTTTAAAATGTGTGCAATCAAATTTGACAAAAAGTCAAATATTCAAACGTTCTATAAACTCTTATTACAATTATAACGATGAACATAAACTCCTTGACACAATAAATTCGAATTTAAATCATGACATATTTAACTACTTATTATTACTCTAACCAAATCATAAACGAGTAGACAATTTGTTAGTTTAACACTATGCAAATCAAAATGCAACACATGTGTGCACGGATTGAATGTTACAATCTATCTTCTTCAGTCGAAATGCACTAACAATTTAGATAAATGCATAACATATTTTAAAAAACAACTGCGTTAAAATGGAACTAAAAGAAATGCATAGATGTTTGGAATAGATGTTTTAAATACGGAATACATAATACATGTGAATTTGGAAAAATATGAAATATTTAAAGAAAGGTAAAAAATCAACTTTGAAGTGAATACGCTAATCTAATAGTCATAATAAACATAGTGCTTGGAACTAATATGCATTGAGTCAAGTTACCACTACAAACCAGGAAAGTGGAATAGCACAAAGCAATAGACGTAATAACAGTAGCAGTAGAATCAGTGACATTAAAAAAAGATTAGGCAGGAAATAATATTCAAAGAGAATGAGTTAAATCATTAGACCAACAGTATAACGTAATTTTAGGGAACACTATCTACTAAAAACAAGTAACAAGTGCATCTGAACAGTTAAGACTGATTCTCAGCCATATAACCCAACGTCTAGAATCAATGATTACGATAAGAATCTGTGAGTGAGTACAGTATATTATAGTACAATTTCAGTCAAAAATTTCCCTTTAGGGCATGTTTAGAACAAACTGTAGAGGGTGATTTCAAACTCCTGAAACTAAATTTTTAATGAAAATTACGTCCTAACATAGAAAACGTGTTCACTAGATGAATGAACAATGACAAAAACTGTCGAATACAACAGACCTAAATGAAAACTAGAAATGTTACAAATAACCTCACCCTTTCACAGTGTGGACAGTAACCTCATACTACATTTTAAATAATTCCCTATGAATATTGAATAAGTCGCAAATTAATTTTCATAGTGAACAGATAAATAGAAAATCAATATTTACAAAGTAGAAATACTTACCCGAATATATTCACAGATTCTTTCCAATGAAACAGAACTTGTTTCTAACTGAGATAACTGTTTAATAACCCATGTCATAGAGTCAAAAACTTGTAGTGCATACACTATGATTAAACCACCGATACCAGGTGATATTTTCGATCGGAAAGTGGCCAAAATGATGGCACATGTAAATACCATTAAACTACAAGACAGCTGAATAAAAAAAGGGTTAACAGAAATGGAAATCAGTAATCAGATTTCAAAAGTTGACACGAACGTAGAAACAAATGAAGACGAACAACCACAAATAAGACAATCAGAAAGTATTGATTTGAAATTTGCAAAGTGAATAAAAATCTCACTTCAATATGAAGTATGCATAGATAACATTTCCTAGAAAGTCAAGGAAAGCTTCTCAACTACCTCAAAGAATAAAAAGCTACTAAAAGAAATAACCTTAGCTGAAAGTGTTCGCCTACATTTATTAATTAAAAATTGAAACAATTGAATTATAGCAGAAATGTAAACAAGACATCTAGAAATAATCAATTAATGTGCTCCAGTAATTAATGGAAGCTTCACGCAATAAAATAAAATGTGTATACTTTATAATAATCCAAATTACCAGAGAACACTACAGATGTACTGATATGAATGTTTCATGAAGTTATATAAGAGACTTTTAGTTGTAACTGAACACAATTATTGCTAGAATATTCTTAACGTGGAACACAACATTAAACATTTTTCTTATTTTACTAGTTGAATGAATCTGCATGAATTTCATCTGTGAAGTACTAATAGATTAAGCTAGTGGTTAAGTATACGATACTGGTTAGTTCTATCCTGAGAACTCTGAAAAGTATACTTGTTTAGTTCTACTTTGTACATAAATGCTTAGTCAGAATCAAAGAGGAAGTAAGAATATCGGCAGTAATTCCAAGTGATTTTAATAGTCATGCGTCATGCTTCAAAATAATCCTAGAATAGAAAATTATTCCCTTAGTTATTTGTGTGGAAGAAATTAGCTAAATAATGAACTTTGAATATACAACGAAATCTGGTAACGTTAGTTCTCAAAGTCTTTCCACAAAATAGGTTATTCTTACCGAAGAGTAAAATATGCATGCATTTGTTTTAGACAATCCTAATTTATGAAGTTGACACTATCTAGTATAGAATAATAGTTACCATAGTGACTTGATCTTTCTATAGTTAAGTGAAAATAGAACCAACTTTCGGTATAGATACTAAGAAATTCATCAATTCTCTAAGCACAATGCGAGAAAATGAAATCATAGTTTAATGAACATACCATGTATCGTTTAACTGGTTAGAGGTGGAGGTGAATTGCCCTTCGGCAGTGACTAACTTCAGATAGTAGTAATTTACCACTGTTCCTCCCGAAAATGGGGCTCCTTAGTAGGATGAACATATGACTACATAGGGATTGAACCCTAAAACTTATGTCTCGAAGTGAGGGTGCTACTCTTAAACCATTGAGTCACTATCTAGTAAATTATAATCCAAACTTCCCTAGATTCGCAATTTAGAGCAATGATCACCATCGGTGACCCCTATTCCACTGACAAAATTCTTTACCACTGATTTAATAGCCGAAGTCAGGTCATGACCATAAATATTTTAGACCATCGATTGATTTATTGTTACATATCATTAACCGTGTTTGCAATGGAAGCAAAAACAAAGCTTAGGGTGTAAATTTACAATATCCATTTATAATAATTAAACGAGAGAGAGAAACTAACATTTAAATAAACATCTAACCATCGATTAGCGACATAGCGAACATATTCAAACACCCCATTAGCATCAATTAATTGATCCGATTTAGCAATAAATTCTTTATCACGTTTGAATGCTCGAACAACAGTTACACCTAGAGATGAAGCTGCAGTTTCACTATAATTTGTTAAAAGTGGTGAACGAGTAGTTGCATCCAATCGACGTGTTTGTCTAACACAAGGTAAGTAAAATATTAGCACAGTTATACAGAATGTTAATACAGGGATGATCACAGCCAATCCTATACCAAATGGACGTAGAGAAATTGTAACGATCACTAGAGAAATAATGACATCTCCAGTACAGCCGATTGTATCACTAAATGCATTCGGTATGGTATGATCTAAATTGTCAACATCATTGCTGAATCGATTCAATATACGACCTAAAGGTGTATGGTCAAAGAAATTAGCAGGAGCGTGAAGAACTTTTGATAAGAGCTGATGATGTAATAACTGTAATAGAAAGAGTGGAGAAATAATTATTTACTAGTCATAACAAAAAATAAAAATATTAATTGTATTTGTGCCAAAGTAGATATTTCCTTCGTAATACTCATTCAATTCAAGCTAATTCTATAATACTTTAATATAAGCAGTGTTCAGCAAGTAATAATCCGATATCAAAAATCGTGACCGACGACTTCCAAAGCAGCTAACACAGAGCGAAATCACTCCTAATTCTAAGCAACCCACTACGGTTAACTAGAGGAGCGAAGTTCAACATGAGTAGCAAAAGATAATCTCATAAGCACCCAGCAAGATGAATACTCAAACCACACAACTCACGCATATATATATATATATATATATATATATATATATATATATATATATATATATATATATAATGAAAGTGTCCATGATGAAAACATTACAAAAATAGCATATTAAAAGAGAGAATAGATTAATTAGGCTATACGTCTTTCGATGCAGTAAACACAAACTGCAGGTAATTAAGAGCGCTTCGGTGCGAAAATGGGATATTCAAATTTTTACAAATAATAGGTTTACAAAGTGATTTCTAAAGATCCAGCATCCCCAACAATAGTAGAAGGTAGAATTCAACATAGGTATATACATTAATTAGAATATACAAAAAACTTAATCATACACATATAGGGTTAGAAAGAATCGAAATATGATGCAAAACTAAGAAGCCCTTTATTAAAGTCTCTTTTTAACACTATGGTATCGGGAAATCATCTTAATCCTGATGATTAGGCATTTATTAAAATGTAGTGTCGAGTAAAGTAAGACGTTTCATACAATTAACTGGCATCCTCCCACGACATCAGTAATTAAAAAGTTCTGTTCCTGAAATAATATACACAACCTTACCTTACAGCTTTTAGATACTGGTGACAAACGCTGAAACTTGGGCAGCCAATAAAATAAAAACTATGTATGATCTGTGGAATATTCGAAAAGCTTGAAACACTATGTGCTAGAGTAAAATAGGTCACAGTTGTATTTAGTTTCTAACTTCCGTTAAATTTTTAGTTACGTGTTATTCCTAATGCTTCATTTCACAATTTTATTTCGTCTTGTGAAGTTGAAACACTTACACTTAAGTCATGTTTACTTACAGTTGTATTAATTTTCACTCTCTCATTTTGCTGATGCACGATGTGGCAACTTGGATCAATACGCATAAGTGCAAGATCCTAGGATGATGATTTAAATGTATAAGCTTTAAGTATCATTAGAACCAAGATATGACTCCATCAAAAACCCGCTGACTAACATTTTTAAACACTAGTTCATTCAATGGAGAAAAAATATTACCAAATTAAATTTTTGATTTGATGTAACATTATCAGGTGAAATTATATGAGCAGAGACATAGAAATCTGTAGTCTGCTAATAGTGAATAAAAGCAATCACTATGACCTATTGCACTACTCTTTATCATCGTATTAACTTTTAAAAATTAAATAAACGCAATAACAGTAGTAAAATTACATAAACAGAGGAACTGACTCGAAGATGTGCAAAAAAAAGTTGCTTACATTTGAAGCTCTAAGACTAGAATAGGCATTCAGTAGAGCAAATAATAGGATTAGCACTGTTTGACCTAAGCCAGCCCATGCATAGCCAACAATGTAATATAATATTCTATCTTTAATTTGCTCTATCAATATTCGACGAGCAGTTTCATTATTAATTATAGTCGAATTAAGAAAAGCTTGTTCAGCTTCAATCAGTTGTTTATCATCAGCGAACCATTGTAACCAATAACTACAAAATGCCTGAAAAATAATTCATAGTATTAATTTACATTAACCCTAAATTATGTAAAACAGATTATAAAGGGTGCTTACACAATCGCGATAAGTGATTTGGAGAATATTTTAAAGTTTGGATAACCGCCTTCTGAAAGTTGTGTAGAAAATTAACCTAACGTTTCTTAAAATCTAACTTTAGGTCATTCATTACAAGTAAGGTATTCATTAGTAACATCTTAAGTATACAAACTTAAAACACATAAATTACTAAAAGCATCCATACATAATACTCTTCGACTTTTACGATACCATAAAAATAGAATTTATGAGTGAAATCATTTAATGGCTTCATTTATATTTATGTGACTGATTTGTATTCTTTATTCGAAGCTTAGAGTTTGGAGATAATCAGTAGGATGCCATAGACTTAGGTAAATGTGTAATATGACATTCTTCAGCAGTTCTTCTCTCAAGTCTTAAAGAAACTAATGCAACTCATGCGAAGCAAACTCAATTTAATATCACTGCCACAAAGTCAATCACTGGTCTATTCAAATTGCACTATTTACAACGTTACGAATTGAAATTATAGTAGACCGCTCCACGGAACTATAAGTCTTTAGTTTAAAAAGAATTTGAAAATCAATATTATTACTGAAGACGGTTCAATTTCTAGTTAACACCAGAAACCAACTTTACCTAGGAAGCATAAAGGTAGTGAGCATCTGCATCTGCCTTTTTTCGGATTCTTCTCCAAGGATGAGACTCGAGACCTATGGGCCTTATTGCAAGTGCTAAACATTTCGATAACTTAGAATTAAATGGATGCATTCCTAACTCAAATCCATTCGTGATACTGAACAACTATCACACATGACTAACACTCGATGTGATTGAACTTAACTAGTCATGAACTTCAAATCTTCTGGAAACTCAGATTGATACTAGTTACTAGTGAGTATATGTTATGCCGGAATAGAAAGAAGCGTAACAAACTTTCAGAAGTGTGTTCGCGAACATTATCTCATTTATTTGAACTTTCTATAATGTAAACATTTTGTTTCTACTATTGTTACGCTCCGCTTGCCCTGTCCTCCCATTTAGCATAATCGCTGTTAATAAACTGTTTCTTATTATGGACTACAGTTAATTAGTTGTGTACATTTTGTGCCTATTCACTTCCACTATTCCCCTCGTTTTGTATTAATGTTAATTTTCTAATTGGTTTGTTGTGTGGCCTGAATTTGTCTATATATAAAAGGATGCTTGAAATATAGTACGATTCTGTCTGGCTGACTTATTCGGTCGCATTCTTCTCATTTCGGCTTGGGACTAAGTGGGCAGAGGGCAGACGCGCTATAACCTACTAGGCACAAGACATTTGCACTCGGCCATCCAATCCAATCATCACCCCCCCCCCATCTTTCTCTCGTCATAACAGTATATGATTATTAGCAATAGTATAAAAGGCAGGACTCCACCTGAAATCCACCAGAGCTTACTGCCGGTCCCAAGCCCAGATAAAGGAGGGTTGGGCATAGGGTTTGCAACCCTATCTCGTAAAAACAACAACCCTGCTTAAAAAGTGCAAATCAGAAAAAAACATTTAAATCCTTTAAATTCTGCCTTGGAAGGTCTTCACTTCGAAGAGTTATGACGCCTCATGATGAAAGCCGAACTTCTTCGGAAATCATGAGCCCGATGGTCCTTCTGACAACCAGAGCAACAATTAATATAGGTGACCGACCTCAAACAGCTGTCCCCTGGGCACTATGGTCACACTCTCGGGTCATCGAAGCCTCTCCTAATCCATTTTTTTTCAGGTACCTCAAGAAGAATCTTTCCACGGTAAGCGACCGGGAAATTCTAACCACCCTCATGCCTCTAACAGCACTTGAGACCACATTGTTCGTGATCAAACACGCTCTTCTTCTTTGGTTTCTACTATTTGCACTTCTTTTACTACATCTTCTATACGTGCCACTTGTACTGGTTACTCGAGCTCCCGAAGTGCTATACTAAGTCTCTTGAAGCCGCGCTCCAAACTTCATGTTGCAGCTTTTAATGTGCGTAGATTGTGTCAAATCGGTTAACAAGCCGCATCAGCTAAAATACTAGAATCTCTTGCAATTGATGTATGCTGTGTCTCCGAAACATGCATACAGGACCCCATTATAGTGACCCGTTTGACTTTCTCTAATCTATGCAGCGAAACAGTACAATTCACTCTTCGTTTATCTGGAGACCTTACAGCAAGTTCATGTGGCCTTACTGGTGTAGGCATAGCACTAAGCTTATGCGTAGAATAGGCATTTCTCGAGTGCATTCCTGTAGACAGTCGATTATGTGCTATCCGTCTAAATGGCACAGTACGAACTCGGAAAGATAAGGACACATGCCGATGCCTTTTTGTCGTCTCTGCTTAAGCCCCCCACTGACTGCAGCACAGATGGGGTGAAAGACGAGTTTTATATGAAGTTCTGTAGCCTCCTTCAGAAAGCTAAGCGCTCAGACATAGTAATTACAGCAGGGGATTTTAATGCCCAAGTCAATAGGCTAAATCAGACAGAAAAACACTTAGGTGGGTCACTCAGCATCCCAGCCCAGCGAACAGATAACGGAGATCGTTTAATGTAATTGTGTTCAGACCACCGTTTATTTTTAGCTAGCACAAACTTTAACCATAAAGAAAGACATTGTTTAACCTGGTGACCTCCAACATCAACACAATGATGGATGCTGATCGACCACATCGGCATCAGCTATCGTTGAAGAAGCTGTATAGAGGACTGCAGCTCTTTCTGGGGCACGTGTTTAAATTCTGATTACGCTCTAGTGAGACCACGTATTTCAATGTGTTTTGCTGGTCGCATAAAAGTCACATCAGACAAACCCCTTAGATATTAATTAGAGACTCAAAATACCAAGTTTCCATTTTGAAATGGTTTGGATAACCAATTAGTCGCCCATAATCAACAGATTCATCCCAAAACAGCATGAAACGATTTTAAAACAGGTGTAAACGCAGCAGTGTTATTTGTATTTAACCTCAATCCAAAGGTTATGAAAGACCAATGGATCTCTGGGATTTCTAGTGCACTGATGGAGGCTCAAAAACTCATTCCAACACGCTCGGAGAATGATGAAGAGCTACGACAGTTGAAATGTAGACTGACAAAGAGTTTGTGTAAGGATCGTGAACAGTGGTGTACAACAAAAACAAAAGCGATGGAAACAGCGGCGGTGGAAGGCAACAGCAGACAACTGTTCCAACTTATCAAGAACACCGGTATTAAGAAATCGGCAGTTAGTGAAACTATCGCTGAAAAAGATGGGTCCATGATTCGCTCTCAGCCTAAAAGATTAGAGTGATGGGTGGAACACTTTAAAGAACAGTTTAACTGGCCTCCAGCTACTTTTAGCTCATCAACTATCCCCAAGCCACCTGAATGGAAAACTGAAACAGGTTGTCCAACTGTCAGTGAGGTTGAAAAGGATATAAGTAACTTGAAGAGAGGGAAAGCAGCAAGACCTTATAGGTTGTCTACCGATATCTTTAGGAATGGTGGTCCAGATTTAGCTGGTAGGTTGACTGACATATTAGCCGACATCTGGGAACTGAACATCATCCCATATGACTGGTCTCGATCGATGGTCGTTCCAATTTACAAAAAGGGACAGAAATCCTCATGTGATAGATAACCAAAGAGGAATCAGTTTGACTAATATAGTATTTTAAAAAATATTATCTTCTACAACCATTCAGCGTTTATCCAACATTAGAGAACAGCAGACTCGGGAAAACAAGGTTGGTTTCAGATATGGATGTGGTTGAATTAATCAAATATTCACCCTGTGCCATATGCTCAAACATAGACATATATACCAACGCCCGACTAAAGTTGCATTTCTTGACTTGAAAGCAACTTTCGACACCGTCGACCGTGAAGTCTTGTGGCAGTGTTTGTCATTAAAAGGTGTACTTCAAAAGTACATAAACCTTATAAAGGCTCTCTACTCGATCACCACCGGTCGAGTCAGAGCATATGGCATATGGTCACGAGAAATTTCATCTTCAAGTAGGGTTCGTCAGGGTTGCCCCTTATCTTCTTTTTATTTAATTTCGTCATAGATATGCTCTTGGAAGTCTCACTCACTTCTTTTAACTCCACAGGAATTAATCTCCTTCCTTCGGGATGCGCTTTTCCCCTTCTAAATGAAAAATGTTACTCAAGGACTGGCCTGCTTCTTCACCTAGATTAATGATAAAGAGTGAAGTGATTGAATGCATTGACCGCTTCACTTATCTCGGAAGTCTCATCAGTCCTGGTGGGTCAGTGTCTCACGAAATTCCACCACGGATCCAGAAAGTCCGATTGGCATTCGCCAACTTACACCACTTGTGGCGCAGGCGAGATATCCGTCTCTCAACTAAAGGCCGGGTTTATTGCGTAGCAGTTCGTACCGTTCTAACATATGGCTGGGAAACGTGGGCCACGAAAACCCTAGATATGCGTCGACTTCAGGTATTTGACTATAGAAATCTTAGTAGCATCGCTCGTATATCATGAAATAGTAGAATAAGTAATATGGAGGTTAGACAAATATTCTTGGGAAATATGGTAAATCAGTCGAAGAGGCCATTAACCTTCATCGACTGAGATGTCTGGGACATGTATTGCGCATGCCAACTACCGCCTGCCTCGTCACGCGATGTTGGCTAGAGTTGAAGGAGGATGAAAGAAGGGTAGGGGCAGCCAAACCAAAACATGGCATCAGTCCATGAAGTCCTTGACTGTTGGTCTAAGCTATGTTGGTAAATGCAGATTACCTGGTCGGGGTACGCGTGATAATCGAAATGAATGGCTAGAAACACTGGGCGGCATGGCTCAGAATCGGCCACAGTGGCGCAAGCGAATTCACTCTTTAACTTCATCTAGATCTTGAATTCTATTATTATTTTCAGCACACTTTTTACTTTACTCTCACCTCTTGTATTCTGCTATTATGTTACCTTTGTTATCTCGTAATGTTGATGTGGTATGACAACTTGAACCTAAGGGCGTATGTGCCCGGTTCTACGTTGCTGTTATTGTTGATGATGTCTGATGATTAATGATAGATGATAATAATAATAAAACAGAGCGATAGCTGTTCAATACCTCCTGGTTTTCAACAATTATCTAGCTTATATCAGTTAATGAGAATGATCAATAACCTAATAAATAGCGAAATTCATATCAAAGGACGAACAGAAACTCACCTGAACACCTAAAAATCCTGCGTAAGATAAAATACTGATACAAGTTACAGATACGCTACGAGCAACAAAATACTGCCAGTAAGTTGACCATGATACATGACCGTGCATAATTTCTTCATCAGTCATGAATTTGCCGAGTTCGAGATCCTCACTTTCAGAATTAGTACTTGCTGAAGTATTGTTAGTTGAATTTGTAATGAATACATTAGTTGAAGGACGACGATGAGTCACCTCTTGCTCGGGATGAAAATCAATCAAGTCGTCTATTACTTCATCTGAACCAATAACCTTCGGAATTTTTAGAGGAAAATACAATACGAAAAAGGAAAACAAGGAAAGATTCATAAATAATGAGTAAGAGTAACATAATTCTATAATGATCGATATATATTTCTGAAAGCCACAATTACTGGACATTTTAAGAATGTGAAAAGTTAAGCCTACATATGCTCATAAAATGAAATTCAAAAGAAATTGGACAATCAACGGCTTTGTTTAAGCCTGTGTACCAAGCAGATAGTCGAAGCTAATTTAAAGTTGGCTGAATTAAAACACATATGGTGAAACCGAGCTTCCTTAAAGTAAACATTTAAGACTAGTCAATAAAGATATAATATGTTAAAACTACTGTGCTATATATATATATATATATATATATATATATATATATATTTATTTATTTATTTATTTATTTATTTATTTACGAGAGCAAACATTATTTATAGCTCAAAAACGTGTTTTCAAGATTGGATATCTGAGTTGCATGTTATATTCATACGTTTCTTACATTAATATACAAGATCACTAGCAGTTTCATAAGCGTAATGTTTATACTGATAAAATTATCTAGAAAGACAATTGAAATTTCAAGGTTAAACTATGCAGGTGAGAGATAACCAAATCTTAGCAGTGCATCAAGATAAACAACATCAAATAAAATACTGTTGACATGTGTAATGATGAAACGGTAATGAAAGGAAAGCCTGAATAAAAGTATTCAGTAATAAAATTGGTATTCACCTCAATCGCATTATTATACTAATGCATAAATTACGTACGGTTACAATCAATAAGTAACTATCTTATAGATAATTTTCTCCGACATGAATTTTTCTACTTTATCATCTTTTCGCGTCAGAATATAAATGAAGGACTGTAGCAGTAGGTAATTTAAAATTTATATTTCCTTTAGTTTCAGTGCCAAATCTATGAATATGCCTTAAAAACGATTAGTTATTCAACAAACAAACTTGAGTTAATAAAGCTCAAGAAATTATCACACAGAAACGATGAGCGTATTTGTATTTCGTTCTCCGAGGTTACAAGGGAAACGAAGCTCTGGACTCCGTTATCAAAGTATGAAATCGGAGATTGTAACAAACGCGAATGTATCGAGGGTTACGGTTACCACATACAATAATATCGAGTTATTGTAACCGAAGCATCACTAGACTTTACCCTACAGATAAAATGAATAAACACTATACAAAATAAATCTCACTTGATGGTCATCTTTGTCTTGTTTTAAATTCTGAGTAGAAGTAAGATTACCAGAAAAACAGCCGAACCTTGAAAATGAATCAGGAGTTTCTAGTGATAATTTTTTTGATACATTTACCGGTGGACTTCTAGACAACATCGTGATAAAATCAGATGAACTAGGCGGCTACATAAGAAGATTAATGAAGAAATATTACGCTATAATGTTCATGTAGTATGCAATCAGTTTAAATTATTGGAAGCAATCAAATGTTAACTAGTGAAATAAAACTTATATATATATATATATATATATATATATATATATATATATATATATATATGAACTAGCTGTCTCAACCGAAAACGCATTTAAGCATTCGGAGCAACAGGAATTGAGTTCAATCTTCTGTGTGTACACGAAAGCTCTAGAACCCAAGTACATCCAGTTGATAAAACCCAAGCTTTCTACTGCTGAATACAATCTAATTTTACGAAAGTAGGATATTTTTTAATAGTGCACGCATAAATTGAAAAGTAGACGATAGACAGTATCAATCACTTTTACTCATGAATTTCATCAAATGATCCAGAATAATTACACATCTTTGCTCGTCCTACACCTAAAGTGTGATGACTGGTCTAATCGAAAATGCACTCACATATTACAATATCATGGCGTTAACTAAATTACTCACTTTAACACAATGATCCTAACACATACACACTAGGATATCTGTAAACTACCGTTAATGCTACAGAAAAAGGATTCAAGGAATTAGTAATATATGTCAAATGTTTGTGGTTAGTGAATTTTCACGATAATTAAAGGAAACATTAATATTCAAGCGAGTAATCAGTGAAACCAATTCAGATACCGAAAGTAACATTATTTGGTTTAAGAAGATAACAAAAGCGCTGGTTTTAATTAGATAGACCATAACTTCATATACCCATCTTATATCTATAATTGTATTGACTACTGACAAAGGACAACTACTATTAATAATAATAATATATGAGCAAAGTATATATTATTATCAGTAGTAGTTTTATCATATATTTAAGAAATGGGAAAACCCAATCATATGCTGTAAAATGAATGAAACAAATGTAAAGAAGGTATACATATAAAACTCACAACAACTACACTGGATGATCGGTTATAACGATTTCCAAAAGAAATCTTTCTAGGCCTGTTTCGGTCCACATTCACTAAAATTAAGCAAAATAAAAGCAACAGAGTGTAATGAATAAAAGAAATAGAGCAATTTAAAATAGAAGTACAATCAAAAAGCTATTTAATAGAACTCACGAGAACCGGAAACAGAACTCTATGTATAACACAAAACCTTGACAAACTAATGACATGACCTATAGATAATTTCTAACATATACAAGTAGAACAAGGTATGAGCTTATGATTAAACCGGGAAACGGAGAAGTAAAGACTGTGGTTACTATTATAAGACACTTTTAAATATTCTAAGCTTTTTAATTTCTTTGAGAAATATTTGTAGACGACTTCTGCAGTTCACAGGTAAGATTAAGCTTTCCCCCCCCCCGTCAAGAAAAATAGTTTCAGTAAAGATATTTTGGGAAAATTAAATTAATTTATTGTGTCGTGTTAGAAAAAAAAACACTTACAAACAAACAAAAAATATGATTTAATTGATATATCTGACATATATTGCACAGATAATAATTTCATTAACACTTAAATGATCTACAAAACCCGTAATGTCCACTAATTTATGATGATTAATAATACTTATTTAAAAGTTGGATTGAGGCTTGCAAGAGAAAACCAGAAAACTTATTACATCCTATTTGGGACGCATTGGCTGGATGCATCTGGATTCTATCAGATATCCATAATCCGACTCTTATTACACCTCCAAATTAACATTATACTGAGACAATCCGCTGATATTGCACTTATGGTAGAAAAGACAAATCATATTCAGTCCTTATTAATGTCAACAGGAAGATACAAGCAATTTAAAACTATTATTTTTCTCTTTAACGTTCTGTACATAAGTACGCCATTTTTCCAGTCAATTTTTTTTAATCTCAATTCTTTTGGGAGTTTAAATTCATGATCCTTTTTCGTGAACAATGTCGGTTCGGCAACTAATTTAATTTGTCAATTAGCACTGAATTCCTACATGGGCTCAAATTGTTAAATCTTCGTAATGCAAACATTAATTACAGTAAATAAGACAAATATGAAATGGAAATTCCACTAATGGACACCGATCTAGTGACACTGACAGTTAAGCGTTCGCAATGAGACCAGAAAGTTCTAGATTCGACCCTTGGAGGGGTTGTAGGTGTGCACTGATGAGTAGTCCTATAGCTGTTTGGATGTCCATTACTTCCTCGTCTGTAACGGTGCCCATAAGAGATTAATCAACGACACACAAACAATAGAATATGTACCGACCATCAGAATACGACTTAATAGTTCATCAGAATGTTTAACTGTCAACGAGTGCCACACCTAAGTAAATTAACATATTCATACATGAAGAAGATAGGATTTTGAAAAATAAGTTTATCCAACATATTCATTACGAATCATATGAATAACAATAATAAAGGTTAATCAGTCGGACTTGTGAATATAAAGATAAAGGAGCTACACAGCAACTTACTCTCTTTGTCATCTACTTTATTTTTCTCGAGAAATGTAAGGTAATCAGTAAAGTGGGCAGAATTACTATTTACAACCTCCTAAAAATACAAAATGGTAAGAGGAAGAATTATTAATAACGCCATTCATTAGAGATTCTAAGATATAAATATTTTTGGAGCTAGTGAGGTTAATTAAATCGCCAGACTACCGATGATAACAAAACGATTTTTGGCAAGCAAACAGAATAAATCTCTTAGTATGTAAATCTTGCCATGATGTACAAACACCGAAATCTTAGCATGGACAACAAGGCAACACCAGACATTAGATTGATAAAGAAAGCTACTGTTCATGTAGTTCAATCTCTTCTACAATACGCAGAGTATTAGAAAATTAAAATAACACTAGAGCCAAACAAGGTGATTCAAGAAGTTTTGAAGCTGCTAAAAAAGTACAATGAATGTAGTCTTGAACTAAGTACATATACATACCAAATCTTGATAACTTTTTATCAGAAATGACTGAATTTTAGTCAATCAGATAGTCGATATAACAGTAAGCAACAGAACGGTTGAGTATCGGTACTTGTCATATAGCACATCATCTAATCTCGGAAAAATGATAGCGAGATAAAAGAATAAAAAACCCCGTTGTAGCAGCTTACTGCAAGTATGTGACAATAATGAAATATTCTTAGTGTTCTTAATATGGGAGGAAACAATTACGAGCTTTTGCCAATAAACAGTTGCATGAAATCACCAATTTAAACACTGACAGCCTGAGTAATAATATATGAATAACGAATCAAAATCATGAGCCTCTAAGTAATTTAAAAAAACATAAAATATAAATTAAGTTAATCCTTTGATAGACGCGTAACAAAAATATTGGAGATTGTAAATCAAGATTCCAGGATTATTAATAGGAAGCTCTAGAATTTGATACTGAACTAAGGATTCAGATTCACGTCACAGTTAGACAAATTGAGAACGATCTATGTTGATATGAAGTAGATAACTAACTAACAGATTACTCAGTAGCAATAAATGTTTTTTAATTAACATCCCTGACAGAACTAAGGTAATCGCGAAGTTACATAGCTTGGTAATATACTAATTATATTTGAACAAGTACCGTGAGGATATAATAAAAATACAAATATAGCAGTTTCAATTTACTTACGTCAAACGTTCCAGATTGAGTGATCTGACCATTGGCATTAAGAACGATAATCCAGTTAGCAGAAGACAGCCAATGAAATGAATTAGTTGTGATGACTCGAGTTTTATCTTTTAAAAGACCATTTGGACCTAAAACTTCGTCGAATAAATGTTTGCCAACATGTGTGTCAACCGCTGACAATGGATCATCCATCAAATATATATCTGAACGCTGTTTTTGAACATAAAAGATTCAAAGTGAAATAATGAAAAATATACAACCATATTAAAAAAGTATAAGTCAAACAAAATAACTGGTTTCAAGAAAGGTTGGAATGTAGAATGAAATATTACGAAGGATACAACAACTAGTACATTGGTCTAAGAAGTCATCCAGACTTAACTATGCTCTTTAGGTGGTTAAGGTTTCGACACGAAATCAGCAGAAATTCGGTATGAAGTCAAACTTCTGACATCATCAGACGTAGAAGATTTGCACACATTTACCTTCAAGTTGGGAGAGACATTTTTGTCAATAAAGGTGACAAAACTGTTTTGGAAAATTAGGTATATCAAACGAAATAGTGACTTATTCCAATTTAGGTGCTTCCTCAAGGTTATGTTTGTTAAGAGACAGAGTACAACGCTTCGTTGCGAACCGTCCAGCTCTTCGGTTGTGACACACGTAACCTTTCCTGTATTTCATCACCGTTGCTTAAAACAGATGCGTCTAATTCTGTAGAAACAATACGTAAGCATTTACAGTGACCAGCTAATAGGTATTTAATATAAATTGTTGGCATATATTGTAATGTAATCCTCCCACAATTTTGTCTACTTTCAGTTAGTCATGTACATCATACTAACTAGCGGTGGCTGGACATGGCAAAATCGCTTCAGTCAGTGAAGACCCACACCCTGAACAGGTGATTTACCATCTTTTACTAGATCTCTGTGTTTAACTTAAGTATTACTCACTTGATAGTACTAAAAGACGCAAGTGATGTATTAAAGGCATCTATAAATTAGGGGTGTTTTATAACTTTAAAGGCCGAGTTCCAGACCCATATAGGGAAACAAAAAAGACTGCTGCTCAGTATACACATCCTCTGACTGACAGATGTATATCACAGCAACGTTATATGTGACGTAAGTATGGAAAACTGAAACAAGCTTCTTGAATCCATGTCGAAATCTTGACTGACACCAAACTATCAGGATTGATTAGATATCCAAAATACAGTAAAACAGTCGACAAGCTCAATTACTTTAATCTAAACCTTTAGTGCTGATTCGGACCAATCGTGGAGCGAAGAATTCCTATTTAGAGGGAGCTAAAATGTTTACATTGTCGCTCAATGCGATAAAGCGTCTGTATATTTTGTCAAAAGCTTTACAAGATAGTTGGATATAATAATATGACAATTTAAAATATCACATGTCACATCATTACATACAGCAGATTTAATAAATAAAAAAACAATGGGGGAATGGTGACGTTTTTGAATAGAAGTACATAACTAGATAACAGAATCTAAAAGAGTAAAACAGTGAAATTACTGAAAATCAGTAACCAATTAATAAGAGATGCACTTGCTTTTCGCAATTTAACTGAACAATACCGTCTGAAATCTAGAGTCTTTAGATTAAGCTTTATTGCAATAGGTCCCTCCGCACAACTGAGAAAGATTCCCAGAGGTGAATTAATGATCCAATAAACGATTTCGCGTATTTATCAGACATATTTTACCCACGACATGATCTCGATATAGTATTATAGGCCGAGAAAAATATTACAAGTGTAAGAAGTTGATGAACTTTGTAACTTACATCAGATTGGTTGTAGATAGACAAACAATGAGAAATAAAAATAACTGGACAGTTGTTTCGTCTTAGTATAGTATTACTATTCATCAATGCGCATTAACTTCTCCAGGAGTAAAACCTAGAACATTCAGGCCCCATGCAGAGTGCCTAATATTCAACTCGTTGAGTTTGTATTCTATAGCTTATGTCTCTAACTTTAGTCAATTATCCACCACCATCCAGTTCTATTAGTAGGTGCCTGCTTTACATTCGACATGATAAGACGCCGAAGGTAATCGCTTCTCACCAGAATTGAGGGAACTACCTCTCATATAAAAACAAATCTAAAAGTAAACAAAAGAATGAATAAAGTACGTGTAAATATTACTAACCTGATAAACAGCTCTAGCTAAGCTAACACGTTGTTTTTGGCCTCCGGATAGATTTACTCCTTTCTCACCGATCTCTGTTTTATCACCAGCTGGAAGATGAGCGATATCTGTTTCAAGAGCACAAGCTGAAATAACACTTTTGTACCATAAATCTTCTATTTGCTCTGCAACTGGATTCGATTGAATATCAGTGGATTTGATAAAACGTATATTTTCTCGTAATGACTGCTGTTGTATCCAGGCTGTTTGTGAAACATAAGCAATGGAACCCTGAAAGAAAGATTTCACAAATACAGAATAATGAAGATTTTAATAACTGATATGCTATTTGCTTAGAATAAAACTCGTAACGAATTACAATACAAGTGAAAATCACAGTGCTAAACTTAATAGATGCCCCCGTAACTTACGGATACTAGTACATAGGAATAAGTTACGATGTTTATAAATATTTATAAACATAAGTGAATAAACGTAAATATTTATGAATATATTACTTTAACCTACATATTGTAACAAAAACGTGCTATCTTATTATATTAAAACAACTTTGTTTGTTGATAAGCTGTGATTTTTTTTATGTCTGTACAATTTAAGGAATGTGCCGCTGATTTAGTTTTTTGTACGTGATCTAGACAAACAAACACAATGCATGCTTTTCATAATAAACTAGTACAAAGAACCATTCATACAGGTTTCGAAATGTCAGAAGGACCATACACAAAAAATCAACGTTGAAACCCAAAGGTGTAAAGCCAAAATGTTCTGCTTTTTGTAGGACATACCATTCAATCACATACATATACATACACTGATGTGCTTGAAACAGAAATAACTATTAGAGTGGAATGTTAGTAACTAGATACTGGTAGCCATAGGAAGCAGAAGACTGTTAATACTAATTAGTAGCAATGTAATATAAAATACTGTAGAAATTTATAGCTTATAGTTTGGATTATTAAAAAAAAAACGTTGACCTGTCTAATTATTGCCTCTGAATTTCTTGATTATATTGCTCAATAGTGTTAAAAAAAGTGACCAGGTAGCGATAGACCAGAAATATTACTAATTATCTTAACGATCCTACACGTATATTTGTATACAAAATTTACGTAAACAAGTAAGTTAGATTATACATAATGAGGAGATTAGTATATTGCACGTTATTTAAATTAATATCAATAACATTGGCACAATTACTCTAAATTTTGAAAATATTATAAACTTATCTAGATCATACTTTTCTTCACCAACTCATTCCTTTAATGATTTGCTTTTGACGTACCTTTTCACAAATGAGTTGAATGAAATAACATGTTGTTTTACTCAATCACCAGCTTAGCTAAGTTATATTGTACAAGAATCGATGGACACGAAGTGTAGCTAAAATATGAGCAAGGAATACACTTGTCTCACGTCAGAAATGATTTAACTAATCCTGTTACTGGAATCGTTCATGCACTGAACAAGTAACCTACAGCGTTATAAATGAGGAGTGCAATAGAGGTGAATAATTTTGGTGTTGAGTACTCTTAAATTGATTGATTAACTGTGGAAATTTCACTGCCGTTTTGGACAACATCACTAGGTTCTAATTCATGGAGAAGTCAGCTTTTAAGTCAATTCGCAAGCGATTTATCAGTTCGCTATAATGACTTTATGATTCATCGACGTTGTGATTTTTGCTACACTCACTTCTATAACAACGAAACTTATGAAGACAACCAGTCACATACGAGGCCCTCAGGAAAAATTGACATATCGCTTGTGAAATAAATAAAAAGTTTAATGCTAAAATTAAGCTATAATGGCAGGTTAATAAGATTTTTAAAATTTTCAAGATCACGGTGCATTGCTGAAACGATGATGTTGATTTTAGAGGGTATTCTGCGTAATCTAAATGAGAGGCGATAATAACTTATCTGCGGGATAAAGGAACGCTGGAGAAGACTATGTTTTGTAGTTGTGGGCATGAAATGTGTGCGGTTATGTACGAGGAGAGCCATATTTCGGCGTCCTCTATGGGGCTTAAAAAAATCAATCAGAACTAGGTTATTTTCCAGCAAATCTAAAGTGACCTTGAAGTAAATTATGTAACTAGTAATCTGTTGGCTAACAGGAGTGCCAGTAACAACTTCAGCACCACTATGCAATATAAGAGAAGTCACATCAGTTCAGTAGTATGAGTATTGCAGAATACTTCATCAGAAATGACGTTGAGGACTAGTATATCGATGAGTGGTGTTAGTCGTATTGTTGAGATCGACGAATGAGCTATTAGGAAGAGGAAATACAACCGCCGCAGTAGTGTGAAGATAAAATGAGTAAGTTGATTTCGTATTGCAACTTCTGTAGATAGTTGGGATTTGGGACTGGACGCAGAGCACAGGGCATTTCGAGAGCATACAGGACAGAAAAGTTACAGCCTTACAGCTAATAATCAAAAGATACGTATTGCCCAGCACATCAATTTACATGGACGACCAGAAAAAATACAAGTGCCTTTAGCGTCAAGGATAAGAACATCAAGTGGTGATTCACTAAATATATTTTGCTGTCCCAATTACTGGAGTGCATACAAACAATATAGAAGGAAATTGAAGCAGATTAAGGAGGTACATAAGACCATACTGTGTATCTCATGGAAGAATGCTGTACAGTCATATGTCCGAGTTTCTATATTCTTCATTCTTTAAATTTAAAGGCACAAAATCACTTAATAACCTAGAACAGTTCATTAGTTAGTTAAATTTAATATATCCACTTTAATTTTTCCTTATTTTCATATTTTTGTTTAATAAAATTAATACAAGCTTGTAGTTCACATATGTCGTTTCTTCATTGGCTAAACTTGACTGAAGGTCACTTCTACAAGCCTAATTCCATATGAACTAAATGATATCGTCTACGATTAAGCCATTTGACTAAGAGAACTCAAAAACACCGAAAACCTAAATTGAATCAAGGTATACATTTTACACATTTGTTAGATCAAAGAATCAAACGCTTAAAATAATAACTTCAAACTAGACTTCCAGACTTCAATATATTACAGACCTTGATGTTTAAACGAATTAGAAACGAGGTAAGTTAGCTGAAATCTTAAGGCTAATTTATATGCATGAATCAAAGATTCAACGTAAGATTACAAAAGAACTTAGAGTTTTGAAAATTGGTAGAAAATATTATAAAGTTAATAGAGATTAGTTAACCATATTAATCGAATTGTGAAAGAATATAAATACGTTGACTTTTGAAACTTCATAAAATTGACTAAGAACTTTAATTGTCTGAAATCACTGTGTGGAGAGGTAATCACTAACATTTTCTAGTCACACCACATAGCTTAGATGAGCAAAATCACCCCTTAACTTAAGTATAAATTACAACTGCTTTGACTTACATTTTAAAAAATTTTAATGGCATTTTTTAAGACTAAAAAAGCTGCCTCATACTCAAAGAGAAATACTCAACTCATCATATTTAATAGTAGTAGAAATCAACTTTAAGAAAAAAAGAATCGACGGTTTCCCCTAAAAATTATACATGAAAATCAGTTTTATTAAGAGTTAAAAAAAAAACTGATTTCATTAGATTTCAACCAATTTCACAAGAATACTAAAATGTTAAATAAAATACATGAATTAACTAACTTTAACAGAAACTTTTCCACTTCGTTTGCACATATCAGATAGACAGGCGGATAGGAAAGATGATTTTCCAGAACCAACACTACCAACAATAGCGACAAGCCACCCACGGGAGATGCGTACATTCAAACTTGAAGAGAGAGGAAAATATAGCAACCGGTAAAGTGCATTTTTAGAAACTAATATCATTAATTGAAAGTGAATTATATTTCGTTATAACGAAAAGCTACATACAAAACAATGTGGAAGCTGCGAAAGTAAATAAGTTTTAAAGTAAATTTCAAAAAATTGAAAAGAAATTCAATAAATTTCAGTAGAATAATGCACGCTAAAATATGGTTATCCTTGCTATATAAAACCATCAATGATAAATACTGTAAAAATGCATATCGACTCACAAGCTATCGATATGAAATGTGAAAAGAAATCTAAAAAAACTTAGGCATCATTTTTATTTACATGAAACGATTAAGATGATTTGCCTTACTTTTGTAGTACTAATGGGCCGGTTTTGGTCCATGAAAATGAAGCATTCTCAAAAGTGATAACATCTGATGATTCTAAGAAAAAGAAAAGTGAACTAGTCGTATTGTATGATATAAATAATGAATATAAGTTAAGATTAATTCGAGTACTACTAGAAATATGAACCTTGTTAATACATTCTAGTTACCCGACGGTTATGAGGGGATATGATTCTTTCTTGAGTAATCTGAGAAACGAACTGGATTATAATTGAATGTTTTATGGACCTTGTAAGGACATTCTGATTTCGGCAAAATACCTACTTATTGTCAGTAGTTACCACTCTATAAGCTCCATAGTTATGTAGCCTAATTTGACTACTGAGTAAAGTATCAGCTATCGTCAATAAGGAAAGGGATGAAAAACTTATTTCAGAAATATGACCTATATTGCCTCAGTATGTCTCTAGAAAACATCAACATTTGGAAGCCAACATGGAAATTTCTAAACCATTCGCGGTCTCATTGTTTTTCAGTGAAAATACTGACAAGAACATTACAATGTCCAAATTGAATAAATTCATAATTTAGAAAAGAAATAAGTTAAAATACCGTATAATGAACGACTGAAGTATGCTCTACATTATTTTGTGACTTATCAAGCAAAAATGACTGATTCAGTTTTCGCTAACACAGTGTTATAAGTAATATCGCAGTTATGTACTCACCATAAATCCAGGTTATACTATCCTACAAATCTTGATAAACTATTCACTAGCAACTAAAGAAAATACTAGTTTGTGGTAACTGTACAGATACACAACCATTTGAATACGATAGAAAACTGTCGATTCATTTCAGAAAAACATCGAAATGACAATAAAGCGGAAAATTAACAGCTTTATAATAAAACGTAAATGCTTATACTCACTTTCGAGTGAAAGGGAATTTTTATCCGAGGAATAGTTTTCTAATTCATCACCTAGAAAAAATAATCCAAGGCGACGAATCGAAACAAAAGCCTACGAAATGATCAGTAAAGAGAAACACACAAAGCCACTGACGTCATTACAATCAAATTGTAGAGTAATTAATGATAAGTCAAAACAATATAAAATCTGGAACAAATGTGCATCAGTTTCAATTGAAAAGAAATTCACACTATTCTAAAAGAGGTGGGAATCAATGTAATTAACTGCAATAGAAAACGTGGCATACATAATCCAATCAAGGAACGTAAAGTATGATAAAGTGCCAAGTTTAACAATTAAGGAAAGGCACAGAAGCTATATATTTGTCTTACTAGGATTGCTTTGAAATCAAGTTACCTAACGTCTCCAGATTTGAATATCGCTTATCTTGAGACATTAATCACTCCTTTAAATTCTACAATCATATCAGATCATCTTCTTAGTAGCTTATATCCAACTTCACCATCAGTCACTCGCTGGTTGCAGCATATAAGAGCAATACTTCGAACGAAAGTATAGCTACTATCAAAGTGAACACGTTTCTATTCTCAAAGGTCATGTTTCATACTCAAATTGTATACACGGTAAAACGTCTCACAATGTACTTAAATTCCAAATACATAAGATGCTCGCAATAGATACATTATTGCAAGATTCAAAGGAGAAAAGCGTAACAAATACTACATAAACAGTTTGAAAGATGAAATAATTTCTACTTTCATTCTACTAAATATCTCGATAAAATCACACCTCTCTTACCACTTAGAATGACCAATAATTAATAAAAGCGAAGTTTTACTGAGTGAAATCGGAAAGACAAAAGAAACTAGCTTATTTATTGGTTAATGCGATAAACATTAAGTGATTACAATATATGGAAAGGCATGCTAAACAATTATCGAAACTGTTATACCGCAAAATAAATATATTTGTAACGCGAATTATGCATGAGTTATTATTAGTACGATGCAATAATATGATTTGATCACTAAATGACACAGTACCTGATCAGACGCTTGTTACGTGATATCCACTCACAATAAATCCAATCACATGATTAGGAAGCAGATATCAAACAAGAAAAAAAAAGAAACCAAGCACAAAAAATGCCCCAGTAGGAGTCGTTCAACAGCGGAAATCAACAAGTACAAAAACAAGAATATATATTGTATGTTATTCACTCAAGTATAGCCACAAATCATATGACCAGCTCCACTCACTAGCTAATCACAATTTACTAAGACTGTGTACATCAGAAATCATAATTAATCAAATGAAGTTTGTATAAATAACAATGTCTGAAACTTCAGTGCTTAAAATCAATACGTCACATTGCTATCATTCAATATTGGTAGCAATATCAATCGCAAATAAAAATAAGATTATTTGAGTTGGATTTTGGCTGGCAAGTAGAATCCAGGACGCGCGTTTCATCCTGTTTGGGACTCGTCAGGTGGATGTGTCTGCATACCATTGTTGATGTTCACAAAAGGGCTCGTTCCGTGCTAAACACCAACACGTTCATCACTAGGCTGTTGAGTCCAGATAGCCACACTTGTGCAACGGGCATGTATATATAATTAGAATGTATTTGGATTTTCTCATTGATTTGATATGGACTGAAGTTGATCAGTCTCTGTCGCTAAAATGTGTACCCTGAGCGGATTGCCTAGATATAAGTACAGTTCACAAGTATTATTTGAGTTGGATTGTGGCTGGCAAGTGGAATCCAGGACGCATGAGGATAAGGTAACAAATTAGAGCACCAACGTACGTAAACCGATAAATTAACACCATTAAAGTAAGTGAAAACAAATAACTAGCAAAAATGGGAGATTTTTAAGCAAAAAGTGTTAAATATGAATTTATATAAAGTAAATTACAAAACAACATATATAATCGAACAATATTGTTTTTAATTAGATCATCATCAGGCTTTACTTCAACATACAGCAATATTTATAAACGAATATGAAAATTATCGAACCGATAAAGGCAATTAATGAGTCAATGATAAAAATAAAACAAGTGAATTACATGACTAATCATGATAACCAAAAAGTGTAGATTGGTGGTAGGATGGCGTATGTACTGGTAGTAATGGTAAGCAGATTGATATCAACAACATAAATACATATTTCAACATACGATAAACACGAGCAGTTATAAGTTGGATATACGTCAATACAATGTGAAGTCAAACTTGTTAAAACAATAATAATGATAACAATAATAATCGTCCAAATCTCGGTGGGAAAATAATGTGGTCAATTAAATGGAGAATGGAGAAGAGGTATGAAAGGGTTGGAGTAGAAACAAACAAACATCAGAGGGTGTAAAGAATTGTGTACGCTGTTTACTAAGTTTTATAAGGTCATGGAAGGAATAGGGGTGTTACACATTTCTTTTGGATACAGACTTTGGTTACTAATATGAATCCATATGGCTTCGCTGATGTGTAGAAGAAGAGATCGAATCCCATTCAGAAACTTTGATGGTATGCGGTATACCATTCTGAATGCTGAAGTTCTGTCTATTGCAATTCAACTACCTATCAAATGTAACAAAACAGAACTACGTAAGGACTTTACCAGTACTTTTTTCAAACCAAGATGGTATATGCTCGTTAATCCGTTGGTTTAGTCGTCTCCTTTAATGCAGTAAACCTGTGTTTGTCACTTACTAACCGATGAGTAGTAGTTACCCAACTGTAGGATAAGTTACCAAAGGAGATTTGAGCGAATATGAGAACTACAGAGGGATTACACTATTATCAGTAACAGGGAAAGCTTTCAATAGAGTGTTGTTAAACAGAATGAAAGATTCAGTGGATACTCAACTTCGAGATCAACAGGCTGGTTTCCGTAAGGATCGGTCGTGCACAGACCAAATCGCAACACTACAGATCATCGTTGAACAATCAATTGAATGGAACTCCTCACTGTACCACAACCTCATTGACAATGAGAAGGCGTTTGACAGTGTAGACAATAGAACACTATGGAAACTTCTTCGACACTACAGTGTACCAGAGAAACTCGTCAACATCATCCGGAATTCTTACGACAAACTACAGGGCAAAATCGCACATGCAGGACAGCTGACAGATACATTCCAAGTGAGGACCAGAGTCAAATAAGGCTGCCTACTCTCGCCAAATCTCTTCTTTCTAGTGGTTGACTGGATCATGAAGACCTCCATATATGAGGGGATGCAGGGAATTTAATGGACAAATAGGATGCGACTCGATGATTTGGACTTTGCAGATGATCTAGCTCTTCTAGCCCATACACACCAACAAATGCGAGTGAAGATAACCAACGTAGCAGCAACCTCAGCATCAATAGGCTTGAACATACACAAGGAAAAGAGCAAGATCCTCAAATTCAACATAGAGAGCACCGACCCAATTGAACCTGATGGTGAAACTCTGGAAGAAGAGGATAACTTCACCGACCTGGGAAACGTCATCGATGAGCAAGGAGGATCCGATGCAGATGCAAAGGCAAGGACTGACAAAGCAAGGGCAGCATTCCAACAGTTGAAGAACATATGAGACTCAAAACAATAGTCAACCAACCTCAAGGTCAAATTCTTTAATTCGAATGTCAAGATAGTTCTACTGTATGGAGCTGAAACGTGAAGAACTACTGCAGACAACCTCAGAAGTGTACAAGTATTTATAAACAACTGTCTTCGTAAGATGCTTTGGATCCGTTGACTAGATACCATCAACAACAAACTTCTGTGGGACAGAACAAATCAACCGAAATTAAGTTGAGAAAGAAATTATAGAAAGACGATGGAGGCGAATAGGATACACATTGAGGAAATCATCAAACTATATCACAAGGCAAGCACTAACTGGAATCCTGAAGGCCGAAGAAAAAGAGGAAGATCAAAGAACACACTGTGTCGAGAATTGGAAGCAGATATCAAAAGACCGAACAGTAACTGGAAACAGCTGGAAAGGATTGCTCCGGACAGGGTTCAATGGAGAATACTGGTGAGCAGCCTATGCTTCTCTGTGAGAGGTAACGGGCGTAAGTAAGGATAAGTTGCCTGGTTTTGCCACTTCCATGAGTATTTATGAATTCAGCTGCTCCTGTGGAGAAAGTAATATTGGGCTTACGACCAGACGACTGTATAAACACATTTCACATTAACTAAAGTTCAGTCTATAAACCAGGTTCAACATTTAAAATTGACTGAATTATGTTTTTTAGCATAGAGTTAGCATAGAGTTCTTGTGGTATTATTTATCGCTGATAATTTGATTTTGATTATTTCCATGAAACTCAGACCAGATTGCTGAGCAAAATAATGAGAACATTTCTACATACTACTTTGCTTTTAACCGTTTTTGCTCAAATTGAGCTAAAAGCGCCGATCTGAAAAATGAACATTAAATTCAAAATGTTTAGACATAGACTGGCAATGATTTATATGCAAAACGTCTCCCAAAATAATTAGAAATGTATATAAAGCATATTCCTACTTCACTAAAATTTTAGAGCATACCATTATTGAAGATGAAAGACTCCACGGTAACAGAACCAGAGGCGAACGTAGCAAATTGAACAAACTAACACTAACAAAAATCCGTTCAGGTGTTAACAATTGAGGTGATGAGATATTACTGGTACCTCCAACCCAATTACTCGATAATACGTTGTGGTTCGTGAACAAGAACTCCCTTAAATAAGTGGAAAATGTGATCAATAAAATGATGTATGGTGCTAAATTCCATACAACATGGCATAGGCCCCAGCCTAAAACGACACGTAATAGTTCAACCAGTTCAGATTTACGAATTGACTTGACTTGAAGTTGAAAAGCCTTTTCCCAAGCATAAAGTTTGACTACCTAAAACGAAATAATCGTGGTTCAAGTAAGTTTCGTTCGTTATATCTGATAAGTAACATGGTAACCAATATATTGGTTATAGTTATGACAACGAATTCTATAAACTTAAATTCAAGTTGGTCCATCGATAAGAATTGCACGGCTAACTCAGTATCAGAAAATGCAAATAACTGTTACAATTAATATTCAACTTTTAAAGGAATGGAATAGGGGGAACATCAACAGACATTTAACATAAAGTACCATGATAACTAGGTGATCGCAAGTAGGGTATATTACTACTGACCAAATTAATAAAACAATAAATTAATCGAGGATTGATCAAAACGTTTTGAAAAATCACAAGACCATAGCAAACCTTGTCACAAAGTCATTTCCAGAAATATCGCTAGATAGTCAATTACATTACATCTTTCATAAATGATAAGTATAAACCTGTCATTCATTCTACGGTGCTAACGGTGAGTATGTGCGTCTAGTGTACTACTTATCTCGCGAGTTAAGAATGTTTCAAACTGTTAAAGTAGGTGTTCTCAAGCGAATTATACAGTTGTCCTTACAATGTATGAATGTGATGTCTGGAGTTAAGACGATTAATACAATATTAATAATTTAACAAAACTTATACGTCAGAATTGCGGAGTAGTTAGCGCTCACAGGCGTGAGGACTCTGAACCGAAAATTTTACAGTAATATGAATGTAGTGATGTCATCAAAGGTCCAGATGACTAACAACCAGCTAGATACTCGAATATTTAGGTTATTTCGTCCAACTAACCGCCAATTTCATGAGGACACTATAAAATACACTGTTACCAAAGTACTCCCTACGTAATATACATTCGCAGTTAAATGAATTCATGTTACAAGAAGCAATTAAAACGAAATTGATAAACTGATGAACAATTACATTTTAGGATAATAAACATTATTCTAAATAATCAACTACCCACAATATATTTCTTAATGATTGGGAAGATTAAATGTAAAGGGTCATTTGCAAAAGACAGAGCAAAGAGCGATTATAAACTCACGCGTATAGCAGTAAACACCTCGCCTAAACATTTCATACGTTTGTCTTTATATTTCATTTCACGTACCTGCAGGGGAAGACAATAAAATCAACACATTTTTAAATGAAAGCAATGATAAATAATACTGAACAACTAAACATACTGCCACACGGTACATATTCAAATTGACAGTATCCAAAATATTATCACAGATTCCATTAGGGCACTACTCATATGTGGTGGAACCACTAAGTAATGTTAATATTAGGTAAATACAGTAGACTGGTTAAAGATATATAAACTTTAATTGATTAGGATAGGATGAAAATCTATTATGTGTGCCTACCGATCACCCACCCACCACCATACGGTGCTAGCTGGCATAAACACACGTTAGCAAAAAGACTAAGGGTTTTCAGACAAAGATATGGCAGTTGTTCGTGAACTCACTGAATACTGAGCCTAACCATATCAAGAGATTCAAACTTTCTGGTTAATATGCATGATATAATCGTAATCCCTGTTTACAGATGTCATGTGAAGTAGCCAACAATTCTTTAAGCAAATTCTTCTTCTATTTTTTGGTTTTAGTCTCATTCTGCATATCATTCCCTGGTTTAATTTACATCACGTACACGTCTAGTTTCGCACTACAATTAATATTACAATTTTCAGTCCTTTGATTTATTAGTGAGGCGAGATGTGGTAACTTGGCCCGATGAAAATTTCCTTGCAAGAACAATTTAGTAAGCTAGATATGATCTACACCCATAGTTCAAATGACAATTATATCATGTGAACGCCTTAATGGAAATAGATAAAATCAGTTAAAGATACGATATCGACTACTTATTATTGGAATACTCTAATATGAGAACGGAAAATGTAACAAAAATATTCCTTACCTCAAATTTTTGAGTAGCCCATATAAGTAAACAATTTAGTGGCAATACTAATAATAAAAATCCAATACCGGCTAATGCAGCTGAACCAAGTTGATTCCACAATAGAATAAATGACAAAGTAAACTCAATGAATGCATCCCAAACAAGGAACGAGAACACTAAAAAATATTAAATAATTGTGTATTCACTTCTGTAAACATTATTTGAAGATAAAAACATATTTATCAAATGTAAGATGGTTAAGCGTATTAGGCGGTAAACTATGTTTGATAGAGGTTTCATTCTAGTTTGATATCACCAGCTCCCGACCGTAGCTGCTACCTTGTCGTGGTGGTCGGGCTTGCCTATCGTGATGACCCAACTGAGCTATACTGGCTGGAACATATGTTCCTGTAGGTTCTACCATGCTAGGTAGGTCGATTGGAGAACGATGAGACTAAAAGCAGCTACTCAAGGTCTGAGGGCGAAGTCGTACTGCTGACTGCAGAGGGGTGTGACAGCAGTAAGGTGTTTCCCTCGGACAACCAGCATCTGCAGCGATGCTGCCTTCTCACAAGGAAGGAGGGGTTGGAAAAGGTCGGCCCTAAAAATGTCACACCTCACCCTACCTCACGGATTTCCGTCTCCGGCGGTAAGGGTGCCCACTAAGGGCTTTTAAGTGCGGAGCTAATACTCAGAAAACTTTTCATAAAAAGGCCGTGCGTGACAGGCCTCAAGCAGTTGTCCCTTGGGCTCTGCGGTCACGCTCTCAGGTCTCTAAGAAGACGCTGACAAAATGCAGAGTCTTCTGACTACCCTGAGCAACAATGCAAGCATGTTCGGGATGCGGTTTTCCCCCTCGAAATGCAAAATGTTGCTTCAGGATTGGGTTGCATCGGCACCTGAACTAGTGATAGGGAGTGAAGTAGTCGAGCGTGTAGACCGCTTCACGTATCTGGGGAGTCTCATCAGTGCTGATGGCCTGGTGACTGACGAAATCTCAGCACGGATACAGAAAGCTCGATTGGCTTTTGCCAAGTTGCGTCACTTATGGCGCAGGTGAGATATCCGCTTGCTAACCAAAGGACGAGTGTACCGTGCAGTAGTTCGCTCTGTCCTACTATACGGTAGCGAAACATGGCCGTTAAGAGTAGAGGACATTCGTAGGTTACTGGTCTTCGATCATAGGTGTCTCCGAAGCATTGCTCGTGTATCATGGGACAACCGAGTGAGCAATGCTGTCGTTAGGAAACGGGTTCTAGGAAAGGAGGGCAAATCAATAGATGAGGTATTGAAACTTCATCAGTTGAGGTGGTTGGGACATGTGTTACGCATGTCTAACTACCGACTGCCTCGACGTGCTATGTTTTACGGTGTAGGAATAGGTTGGAAGAAAGCTAGGGGCGGCCAAACCAAAACATGGCAGAAATCGATGAAGTCACTGACAAGTGGACTAAGTCATGTTGGTAGATGTAGGCTGCGTGGTTGGGGTCCGCGAGACGAAAGTCACCAATGGTTAGAGACCTTGAACGACATGGCTCAGAATCGTTCGCAATGGCGCAGGTGCATCCACTCTTTGTGTTCTCTCAAAATCTAACCTTCCGAATTCTCTATCTTTCTCCTTTCAAATTTATCTCACTGAATTATACTTTTCGAATCATATCTTCGCTCCCTAATTTTCTGCATTACTGCTAATACTTCTATTATCGTTATCACTCTTGGATTTGAACTGACAGTTGCGTCTCTGTGCTGATGTGGTATGGCGACCTGAACTGATGTACGTACGTATGAAGTTCTGCGTTGTATCTGTCTGTCTGTCTGATATCACCAGCTACCCTTAACTACAATCTTGAAAGAACTAATTTTTCCTGTGAGATTAGGACCCGGGTCACATACTTCATTGTTTGAGATGTAACTCCCAGGCCAATAGGGTAGCGACTGACCTCCCATACAGTTGAGACATTTACATGAAGTAAAGGACAATACCATACCTCGTTAGTCCTTAGTGCTGATTGAAGTCTATCGATAAAGTTGCAATGCAACCACTAGTCTAAGTGACTCGATATCACACGCACTATGTCAGATTTAACATATGTTTAACATATTATCACAACGTAGAAGTGAAAAATGATTATTCGTAAAATTAAACTTAAAAACAACCCATTCATTATTCAATAATAAATAATAGTTTATAGCCTTTCAAATAAATGTTTACAAGTAGGATTTTGTTCACGAGCACTTTATTCATATAGGAGACTTCACAGCTTTACAATGCACCCGAATGTTACTGACTCGTTACCATCAAACTGTAATATTAGTAAGCCTCATATGAAATATCACTTAAACACATTATGCACAAGGATTAGTTTACTATTAGTGTGTTAAAATAAATGTTATAAAGAACAAGTTAAGAAGGATAACAAAACCTCCAGAACAGTTTATTCGGGAGATTATTTTATATAATTTGACTGCATATATATTAAAAATTATGTTTTCACTAATTCCATATTTCATTCGTTCTAACCTCCCAATCGATTCACTAACTCTTATTGGGCTGGTGTATGGATTTAGTTTATATGTATATATATAAAAGAATGCATCAAATAAAATTTTTCAATCTCGACTGGTTGGTTTGTCACTCCAGTGTTATTGCAACTTCGGAGAAGAGCCAGAGAGTATTGGGGCAAACTTGCAGGACAAAATGGAAGGCATAACAAAAAATAATTTAAATAATTTGACATAATTCATAAAGGTTTTTACTGGTTAGCGTTTTCATGAGTTATATCAAATTACTCAAATTATTTGTCGTTTTTCAGTTCATTGTTAAACTATCAATTGAATGGAATTCACCCCTTTACATCAACTTCGTCGACTACGAAAAAACATTCGTCAGCGTGGATAGGAGAATATTATGGAGCTCTCTTCGACATTATGGCGTACACTCTAAAAAGATAATC